>ML781690.1:120521-168410 GCA_009831015.1 Picea engelmannii | reverse complement strand
TTTTTTTAAGAATGGAATAACCAACACATGCAACAACACCTCTATATAATTTCCAACAAACCTGCCTTCAGAACAAGCATAGACTATTATAAAAACCACACAACAAATTCGAATAACAACCACGCAGAAAATTCAAATGCCAACCCTGTCTCTGAAATATGAGTATTCATTCTCGCCTGAGATTTTCCCTTTGCTGAGACACAATATTGAGATAGACGATGATTGGTATCAATAAGGAGCTAACTCTCCGTTCAAAGCCAATTGCAGAGCAATCACCCCTATGAATCTTGTCAACCACCAACAAGCCAATGCTCTATCAATGATATGTCAATTGATGTAACAGAGAATAACTTCAATGCTTCTATCATGTTGTTGATTTCTACATCACTATTCCTTCCTTGGCGATATATCTTCCACAAAATTTTGGTAATGTTGGCTCCTTTACTTCACGCACAAGGGAAATAACAACAGAGAAATAGATTTATAACCACTTGGTCAATAATGTAACTATCATAAACATGCCATGATCCAAGTGTGATATCACTCAAAGAGCAAGTTACTGCTGAGTTAGGGAAGATTGTGACCACTAATAATTCAAATAGATTGCTATCATGTAGCAAAACTACTCTACTACACCGTCGATGCTCAATAAGTGAAATTACACAAACAACTGATGTAGCATTCACTGAGGTCATATGTAACAATGCTATAAAATATATTAGGTTGTGTAAAACAGTAAGTGATTGCAATGACGTTTGAATTCTTGTAAATTTGGATTCACCTTAATGTCAACACTTTACAAGGAAGGAACACTCAATGATTTTTGAGTCAACATGGATTTTTTAGATGCCCAAAAAGTGGAACGTATGTCTCAGTTGTATGTTTCAATGAGATTGTACCAGTGGTTTGAGCACAGTTTTAAAAATTGCTTGGAGAAAATTGCAAGGTAAAGTCGGATCGGACTGTAATCACAACTCTGAATTCTGAGATCGAACACCAACAAACAAAAAAATATGAAACCAATCCTACAGATTTGCTACTTGATTCAGGTATCGGGCTCAAAAATACGAAGTGGACAACCCCATATAGGCCTTCATAACCAACCAGTGAGATAAATGATGACATATGTTCAAGGTTTGAGTGAAACCATACCACAACAAACATTACCCCGCTCAAGATGAACATTTTTTTATTTTATTTGGAAAGTAAACGAAAGTGGTTCCATTTTTTTTAAAAGGAACGTTTGGCTGCCTAATTCGTCAATTTGGGTAAGTGAAGGTACTCACAACAAAATTCACTTCAAGAATGATCAAATAGTGCAGTATTTTCGATTAGTGGGACGACAAATAAATTACCAGGTATATTAATCAACGATCTTTCTTGGATTAAGAGAGCACCCCTCAGATATGATCTTGCAATTTCCATTTGAGATCTCGAATTCGACAGTCCTGGCAACAAAATCAATAGCCAACACATAGATCCATGACATCAAATACTTCCAATTATTTCTTTATTCATTTGAGGAGACGAAACACCCAGGGATGCTTTGATTAAAAGTTAAAAGTTGAGAAAAAAACGCAGTTCCTTATTTGTCTATGCAAGAAGAATAGATTCCAAGAACAGGAAAAATTACCTGAAATCTCGGTTCGGTTCAACTAACGAGATCTTGTTTGAAACGAATTCATTAGCACATACAAAGCGATTTTTCTTGAAGCATAATTCTGTTGCTTGGAGTTGCAACAAACACACCCAACTATCATATCCTTAGACGATACAAAAAAATACGGTTGCGTTTAACCCTTGTAGTTTTCTCAGATGACACATGGAAAACTAAATTTGTAAATTGGGTCGTGGAGCGATGGATTGGAATAATCAATTAAAAGCCACTCAAACTGAATCATAAAATCTTGCTCGATAGTGTAGCAGGTGATTTTGGTGCTGGCTGTGGAAATTAATATGGCCACCAATATTGGTAGTTACATATTTTGATCTGTTGGGTTCTTTTCCTCTGTACTAAATGAGCCATGAATTCCTAGTCCTTTGGGTTAATGATTGTTTCATTCTACAAAAATCCATGTCATTCTTTTACATCGAATGGAATAATCCAACATGACATTTAAATGCGAATTATAGAAGTCATTTTCGCAGTGTTATCTCTGTAGTTGGTGTTCATCGATTGGAAACAACCTAATCCAATCATAACTCTGGCGATGAATGGGGTGGATGATATTAGTTATCTCCATTACACGGGCAGGTGAATGCACAAATTGTTTTTTGCCTAATTTTGTTTAATCGGTCACCATTAGATGCAATCTTTGCAATCACAGAGGTGGCGTCGTGGATTATGGTGTGCTTGTATCGAGGATGGGTCACTCTACAACGTGGAATTCTCACTCGTGCTTGTCTTAATCAAAACGTTAGGAACCATTCCACCGAAGCCGCGAATGAATGGGAACTTTTTAACTCGATTTGGTATCAAGAACTGGGAACAATCCTGCATCTACAACACCTATGGGCAGAGCAAAACCTAGAAACTTCTGCAAATTAGATCTAACGCTCATCGCGCAGTCCATTGGATCATATCCACTGAGGAACAAAGATAACCGTCTGGATTAGCTTCCATTGTACCTCCGCTAGATGCCACTCATTTTTGGTGTCTCCATGTTCAATAAAGGCTGAACAAAAGCTATAGATACATCGATTTTATAGTGTCAACCTCCACAAATTCAGAACCTTACCTTGACGGTTTAATATGACTGACATGGAAAAGTGGGATGGAATAGCTAACCATAAAGAGATGGGTTTTTTTTATGCTCGATAGGCACGTACTTACTGACTGACAAATAGGAAAGCCAATCCCACTCACTCGGTAAGCAATATGCGAAACTCGTCAATCAAAATGTATGTTTTCTTCTTAATTATTGGAAATAAAGGGGATGCGTGCTCCATTTCTGAGGAGGCGTCTGGTCTCAGGGTTTCTAATTTTTTTGTTTGTTCCGTCGATGATGGAGCGAAGATATTTGTAGTTCGGGGTTATGTAAATGAGGAGCCATGATATGCCTTCACACACAAACGCTTATGCTATGGAGATTGAAAATATTATTAGGCTATCTCTGTACCTGAATGAGGACAATGAGAAGACCATCGTGGTGGGCAGAATCGATCCTTGGACCCCGACTTCACTTCCCTGTGGTATCTTTCCTTCCTAGGTTACCTGGATTGACAGGAAATACAGAGGAAATAGTCTGTCCGTCACTTTTAGAGAGTTGTTGCATTTTTTCTTCGAAAGTGTATACCAAATAAGCCAAATAGTTTTTGATATTTATCTTTTATTCTTTCTCTCCAGCACCACCCACTATTGATTTATGGTGTATGAAGTGACATACTAATTTTTAACTGGACAAACTAATCCACCACGTCATGTTTTATCGTTTTGCAGGTTTCAACGTGGGTGCAAGCTTTACAGTCTCAGCCTCTGCGTGGGCGCAATATTGACAGTCTCAGCCTGAATTTTTTTTATTTTACATTAAATAAAAACACAATTTTTTAAGTTTTGTTTTGTTTTGTTTTTATTTTTTTTTATTTTTTGTATCACTGGTCTAAAAAAACAAAAATTGGAAATTTTAAGAAAAATTGAGATGAAATTTTTTAGCAAATGGGGATTAAAGAAATTTTTTACATGTTGTTTTTCCTGAAAACATTAGAGACATCCTACTTTTTGATCCTCGAGGAGAGAATACTTATTCAAAACTTAACGCAAAAAACTGAAAATAACATCCTATCTACTCTATGCTAATTAGAAGTTAGAAATTGATTATGTGTACTTAAATGAAAATACCATCCTACCTACTCTATGCTAATTAGAAGTTAGAAATTGATTAGGTGTACTAAATTTTCAATTTAACCATTTGCGTAATAGGAGCAAGAATATATTGACACGCAATTTCGAAAATTAAAAATTAAAATGTATAGAAGTGTGTGAAATTAATTGCGGTAAATGCGATACAGAGAAATAGGGAAGAAAACATTCAATTGTGTTGATACTCGCTTGAAACAACTGTTCAATGAGGCTTTTGTATGTGTGATTTTCATTCTTATTAAACTTATTTTCATTCTCTTATTTGTCCTCCTCGATCTCCTGTTCGAATATTTGTTCCTCATTTGATTCTTTGAGTGTCAATTCTTCTTTTTCTTCAAGAGGACTAGCTAAGTCTTTAATTGTGGTCAAGATCTCATCTTCTTGAGAAGATGAGATCCCGACTTTTGCTAGGATCTAAGAGTTGTTACAAGGTTATATTCATTCTGAAATCATCTTACTATACGAGACATTACGAAACAATACTAGTGCAAAAGCAGCGTAAAATCATAGATAAACAGGTACAAAATCAAAAGCAAACTTGTATGAAAGAAGAAACTAATTCATAATAAAAGGAATAAAGCTTGCCTAAAAGAAATAAAAGAAAGAACTCTTGCAGTAAAATAAGCACATAGGCAGGAAAATAAATCGTGGGAAAGTAAACACATTGTGCAAAGAAAACACGCTTGTGGGAAAGTAAATTGCAGGAAAGTAAACAAACTAAGAACAATAAGTGAGTTTGCAGAGAAATTAAACATTCTTGCGGAAAGGGAACAACAACGCTTTGGAGCGACCCATTAAAATGGATGTGCGGGTTCTTACCTCATGTCTTAAAGTTTCTCCTTCCCCTTGTTGTGTAATTAAAGAAAAATTATCTACCTAAGTTCTAATCCCTTTAGAACCTCCCCAACAATGGCGCAAAAATGTCAAATTCATTAGAATAGAAATCGATCGACATTGATACATATGGTTACCATATACCATGCATATGGTATATTATTTAAATCACTCTGCATATGTTTTATCTCCCTGCAGACTTAATCCTTGGTCTCATGGTATATTGTATGATCGGGGGTTGGGGCTAGTCCTTGGCCCCCTTTCCCCTCCACATGCAACATTACATTAATTTAAATAAAATATAACACATATAGAGGTTAAGCTCCATCATGTGCCTCGTTGGTTGTGGTGGGTATGTGAAGGATTTGGATGGTTACGAAGGTTATGGGGTCTGTTAACCCCTATCCTCGGGATAACTAAGGATATTATGTCTTGAGTCCCACAGGTCCTAGACATGGAGTACGAAGAGCCATACGACCTTATCTTGGCCCCAGAGGGACCATATTTTTTTCAGTGAATTCCATCTATCAACAACAACAACATCCATCGCACCAGCCTGGTCCTGGAGTAACAGTGGGTCCTGCTCCATGAGGTAATGAGCCTGGGTATCATGGTATGTGTCACTATGATTTTCGAAGAATTTGAATTTGTTGCACTAAACTTTCTTTTATTTCATGACGTTTTCTTGGAAATTATGCTCTTTAACTTGTCACACCTGGGGGGTGACATAATTCCCTAGTAAGATCGTTCCCTTTAGGATGAGTTTCCATTGGGTGAGTCTATGAAAAGTCATTGTCCATTCTTTCCATACTTACCCTTTTTTATCATTATCCCTCTCATCTTCCCCTACCTTGGTTTGGGCATTGGGTTTTCCACACTAGGAAGGGTTGTACCTTTCCTTGTGGGAAGAAGAGGCTAAAGGCCCAGAGGGTAAAAGTAGATGGAAAGAGTTAAAAGCCAAAATAAAACCTTTGAGATGTTTTGCCTAGGGATCCCTGAGAAATCAATAAAAGACTTCTCAGTAAGAAAGTGAGACCTGTAAGAAAAAATAAAACTCAAGGTCTAGTTGGTGGATGGGAGGTCTCATCATGAGTCGACCTATTAGGTCCATGGGCATGTAGTAGTATGAAACTACCATCTATCTGGTCACCGAACTAGGATAGTTGATCCAGGTGGATATCGGTGACCACCCACCTTTTCCGACTGGCTCAAAACAATTTTCTGACAATTTTGACAATTTACTATTTTTAGCAGGTTTTAACTTTCAATGCCATTTTGAGGGCCTAAACGAAGGTTTTTCGAGATCGAGGTTCTCAATGCTAGTTGAAGGCATGATTGAGCCCCCAAAACTAATCTCCTTGACGATACCTTTCCAACGATCTATCATACGCCTAAAATGGAGATCGTATGCAAAAATTACGACCCCGGGAAGTTGATGTACTAACTTACCCAAACGGGGCCCACATGACTTTTGGCACTTCATCTCCTAGGGTTAGGTTTTTGGATGTCTAGGGTTTTTGGCATTCCTGTTTATTGTAAAAATGCCTTCAGAGCCTCATTGTAATCATCTTCTTGCGAATGCAAGTAGCCGTCACATCTCTTCTCAGAGATAAGCTGCCACCATTCTAGCGAGTCTTTCACTCTGTATTTTTACAGTCTCTGTACATTTCTTTCATTAATAGAAATCATGTATTACTATATATCTGTGTTTATGGTTGCATCTCTGATATATTTCTATTATATTATTGGATATACGCGATATCTCTGTGCATTTCTTTATTATATCTCCGCTCTCATTTCGTGTCGAAAATAATCCGGATTAGTAGTGGATCTTGGTGGCATAGCCAAGAGAAAGGGGGTCTCATCACAAGCCAACCTTCTCATTTCCGTGAAGTTATTATGGGTAACATTGTCACCACTGGTCACCAAGCTAGGATAATGTCCCCAATTCATTCTCTTAAAAAAAAAATTCAATAAGACAAAGAATAAAAGGCATTGAATGGGCTAAGAAACAATGGCATCCATGACAAGGTGCATCTCTCCGGCCTCTACAAAGGCACCCACATGCAAAGATCTACATTTCCCTATTATCACTGCACCCTCTACCCCAACATTACCCCTACACCATTTCACATACTTGCATGACCTATATTGATCTTCACTTGGGAAACACCCCTAACTTGAGGAGGATTATCCCAATAGGACATCCTGAGACCCTCTCCAAACCTGACTTGTTAAACTACATAATTTTTTTGAGCATTTGTCTAGGTAAAGGGGGGTTTGATGCACATGTTTGGGTAATTTGATTATTGGATGTGATTGACATTTCTATGATCCCCATGACTTATGAAACCATGGAGGGAGTAATTTTTGTTACTGCAGGACCATGCTCGATAGATAGGTACATATATGATGCAGGAGCATCACTCACTCATCAAGCGAGCCAATGCATGGGGAAAGACAGCTGGACAAGCCAACAAACTTCTTTTTGAAATCTACCTTGCATTTTTGTTGCGCCAAGCATTAATGGGTTAATGAAATGAAGCACACTTGTATTGTATTATAGATAGGAAGTCATTTATTAGTTTTAATGTTGTTAGATAAGAATTAATTGTAGAATTGATAGTTGTAGATTTCGAGAGGGCAAACAGAATATAGGCACCCTCCTTTGTACATTGTAGGATTATTCATTCAGGGATTATCGAGAGCAAGCAGAGCAGAGCAGAGAATTTGTGGAGAACACCCATGTACAGATATTGAATTAATAGGAAAAATTTGATTCAATTCCATGGCTATGATCATTCTCTGTGTGTTGTTGATATTATGCTGTTGCATATTTTCTTCTTGTTATGCCTTTGTTTTATATGTTGTGTATGTGATTTCATGGTAGATTCAGATGAGAATGAGTTTCAATTGTCTCTCTGGTTGAGCCAGGAGATTCCTGCATAGAGTGCAGTCGAATTCATCCACATAGAGTGCGTTGATGAGGCTCAATAGTTAGGCTCTCATTCTCGTTTTCCTAGAAGTTGAATTGGGTTGGTAAAGTCGTGCAGAGAAGTACTGACTGAATTTGGAAGTCTCAGTAGTGATTATGAGCTAAGGGAGTGGAATATCTCTGTTACAGGTGAGTGCACAGGACCCAGAAGATTTCGACACTTAGAGAGTTGTTGAAAGTTGAGCATAGGAAGTACGTGAAAGGTCTCTGAAGGAGTCAGAGGAATAAAGCTCAGGAGGGATAGTTCCTTGCAAATATTGTGGGAATAGACCCAGGATAAGCTCCGACCAGGAAAAGTTTCGAGGTGGGAGAAATCCTCAAGGAGGAGGATCAACGAACAGGAATCGCAAGGGAATTCACGAAGTCCCGACAACCGTTGATTGTGGAGAAGCTGTGGAAAAGTTAACCCATAGGCGCAGGGAGGATCGAAGCCCATCAGGGTTCGGCATTCGACGTTTGACGAGGTGTGGCACAGACTCGCTGAAATCGCGAGCCACGATTTCCCGATTTAACGGGAGTCGTTGATCGGAGCAGGAACACGTGGCGCACAATCCCGAGGAGTCGGAAAATCGGGGTTCAACATTCGGGGTTCTCGTCAGCAGGGAAAACTTGTATCGTGGATTCGCGACCCGCGAAATCTCGAGGTGACATGACAGTGTGGGGCCCGGGAGCAAGTGGAGTCCAGGTGGCATTGAATCGAGAGATCGGCACCTCAGATCTCGGAGTTTGGAAAGTCAGGTGGTTGACATCGCGGATAGCGATTTCCCGATAGGGAAATCTCCGACGGGAGAGGAAAGCGTTGACCCGTTGATCCGTCGGGGATCGGGGTTGGAATTTCATGAGAACGTGTACATAGGGTTCACGATATCGCGAAGCCCGATTTCCTGAAGTGACTGTCGGGAGATCAAAAGAGTGTCCTATGGGTGACGAGAAGTCCCGATACGGGATTTGAAGGGTACTACAACTCTTCGGGGCAGGAAGAAGAAGGTCCTCGTGAGAGTGGGTTGTCGTCGAGGGCAGCTCGCGTCAGAGTGGTATCAGAGCCAGAGAAGAGTTCTCTTTGTTTCCGGTAACAGAGAGAAGTGGATTTCATAATGCCGCCCAGAAGAGAGAGGCAGTCACCTGATCGTGAGGACAGGGATGCACGAAGAAGAGGTAGTCCAGCAGGGAATCCGGAGATGGAACGACAAATACGAGATCTCAGGGCAAGACTCGAAGAGATGGAGACCACCCAAAGGCGTGGAGCTGGTGCAAGAGAGTTCAGCGATTCTGAAGTTGAAGAGCAAGCTGGACATGATGAAGGAGAGGTCTCAGCAGAGGACGCATCAACAAAGAGGTTGATCAGAGTCATTGCTAGAATGAGCTCAAAGACGAAGATGGACAGTCCCGTCTATGAGGGAAGTCTAAACGCTGAAGAGTTGCTGGATTGGATCCGAGCACTCAACACCTACTTCGATTATGAGGATATCGAAGAAGACAAGAAGGTAAGGCATGCTATAACCAAGCTGAAAGGACATGCGGCCTTATGGTGGGACGAGTTGTAGGCTGATAGGCACTGCAAAGGAAAACAGAAAATTAAAAGCTGGGATCGGATGATCGCTAAGATGAAGGTGAAGTTCATCCCCAGAGATTACGAGATTACTTTGTTCAGGCGAATGTAGAACCTGAGACAGAAGTTGATGACGGTGAAGGAGTACACCGAGGAATTCTACAGGCTCAACATTCGAGCTGGTCATCGAGAGAGTGATGATGAAAAGGTGGCAAGATACCTGAATGGTCTAAGATATGACATTCAGGATGAGCTGAGCATGGTTACCATCCGAACGGTGGAAGATGCATACCAGATGGCTCTAAAAGCCGAGGAGAAGCTGAGCTGCAATCAAGGACAGTGAGGGCGAGGCAAAATCCAACCCAGAGGCAAGGCAATTGCCCAAGAAAGAACACAGAAGCCCAAAGAGGATTGGAAGAGACCTCAGGGTAAAGTTGAGAGAGGTGGAACCTCACAACAGAGGCAGCAATATGCTGAGCCGAGGAGGAAACATACAGAGCAGGGTGGTGGATATGCCAACGTGAACACGTTTCCTTGTACCCGAGGTAGAGGAAGAGGCAGAGGAGGAATTGTCACATGTTTTACATGTGGAAAAGATGGACACAAAGCCGTTGACTGTACAGACAAGAAGATGGACAGAAGTGAAGCTCACATCACTGAGGCGCAGAGGCGTGATGCTGAAAATGAGGATGCGGACAGCGGAAGGTCGCTTGGGATGCATAAGATTCTTTTGGCACCTGAGAAAGAGGTGGAGAGGGCAGTGCAGAGGAGCAGACTGTTCAGAACGGCTTGCACAACCAAGGACAGGAAGTGCAAGGTCATAGTTGACAGTGGGAGCACTGATAATCTCGTTTCGACCGAGATGGTGGAAAAGCTGGAGCTGGAAACAACTAAGCACCCGAGCCCATATAAAGTCTCGTGGTTACAGAAAGGACATCGGGTAAGTGTCACTAAACAATGCTTAGTTAAATTCAAGATTGGGAATTATCATGATGAGATTATGTGCGATGTTATTCCCATGGATGTGTGTCACATATTGCTGGGTAGACCATGGAAGTATGATAGAAATGTTGTTCATGATGGGAGGATGAACACATACACCTTAGAGAAGGATGGGAGGTTACACAAGTTGCTTCCGATAAAAGATAAAGAAGTGAAGCTGGAAGTAAATAGCACAATACTTCTCATGAGTGGGAAAGAACTTCTCACAGAGATGGAGAAGAATGAAGATCCACAATTCTTTGTTGTTAGGAAGCCGAGAATTGTCCTGACAAGCACAAGAGTGGATGACTTGCCAGAGGAGATTCAGGAACTGCTGGGAGAGTTCGCTGATATCATCATGGACGAACTACCTCGTTCATTGCCACCGATGCGGAGTGTGAGTCACCATATTGAAATCGTACCCAGAGCAAGTTTACTGAATAAGGCAGCGTACAGGTTGACACCTCAAGAGAACGAGGAGGTCAAAAGGTAGGTACAGGATTTGCTGGACAAAGGACTGGTCAGAGAAAGTCTTAGTCCATGTTTTGTTCCGACAGTACTGAGTCCGAAGAAGGATGGAGGCTGGAGGATGTGTACAGACTCCAGGGCGATTAATTAAATCACCATCAGGTACAGATTTCCACTGCCGAGAATGGATGACTTGATGGATTGCCTGAGTGGGGCAAATTATTTTTCAAAGATCGATCTCAAGAGCGGATATCATCAGATCCGGATGAGAGAGGGAGATGAATGGAAGACAACATTCAAAACAAACGAGGGTTTGTACGAATGGCTGGTCATGCCGTTTGGCTTGACAAATGCGCCATGCACTTTTATGAGGCTGATGAATGAAGTCGTGAGGGAATTCATTGGGAAATTTGTGGTCGTATATCTGGATGACATACTAATTTTCAGTAAGACCAAGGATGAACATTTGAAACACTTGGCCATTGTGATGAGAAGGCTACAGCAGGAGAAGCTGCTGATTAATATGAAGAAGTGTTCCTTTATGCAGACAGAACTCATTTATTTGGGTTTTGTGATTTCGGCAAATGAACTGAAGATGGATCCTGAGAAGGTAGAAGTGATCAGGAATTGGCCATCGCCGAGGAATGTTTTTGAGGTAAGGAGTTTTCATGGACTAGCTAGTTTCTACTGAAAGTTCATTTGGAATTTCAGTGGGATTAGCGCAGCAATGATGGACATGGTGAAGAAGCGGCATAAAGTTTTTCACTGGACAACAGAGGCTGAAAGGAGCTTCAATCTGTTGAAGCGGAAGATAACAGAGAAACCAATTCTGGTGTTGCCTGATTTTTAGAAAACCTTCCAAGTGAAGTGTGATGCGAGCGGATATGCTGTTGGAGGGGTCCTAAGTCAGGATGACAGACCTGTTGCATATTACAGCGAGAAGCTGGATGATGAAAAATTGAAATACTCCACATATGATAAAGAGTTCTATGCCATCATACAGGCATTGAAGAAGTGGAGGCATTACTTGATACCCAAGGAATTCGTTTTGTACAACGATAATCATGCATTGCAGTTTGTGAGTCAACAGGAGAAGTTGAACCAGAAGCATGTGAAGTGGGTAGAGTACATGCATAATTTCACGTTTGTGATCAAACACATTTCGGGAACTGCTAACAAAGTAGCTGACGCTTTGAGCAGGAAATGCTTGTTGCTGGAGGAGTTCAGAGTCAAGACGCTGGGTTTTGAAAATCTGAAGGATATGTATGCGAGTGATGCATACTTCGGAGAAGCATATGAAGCAGCTGAGAAACCAGTTCTAAGGGATCAGAGCCCATGGATTGATTATATGATCCAGGATGGATTGTTGTTTAAGGGCAATCAACTATGCATTCTGAATTGCTCCATGAGGGAGAATTTGGTGAAGGAAAAACACAGCGGAGGCTTAGCAGGTCACTTTGGACATGATAAGACATTCGTCAAGCTGAGCGAATCATATTATTGGCCGGGGATGTGCACCGATGTCAAACGATTTGTTGACGGATGAAGGATATGTCAACATGCGAAGGGCAGAAAGCAGAATACTGGATTATATCAGCCATTGCCCATACCTGAGAGGCCATGGGATGCGATCAGTATGGATTTTGTTTTGGGTCTGCCGAGGATGCCAAGAGGAGTTGATTCCATCTTTGTAGTGGTGGACAAGTTTTCGAAGATGGCACACTTCATACCGTGTCAGAAGACCAACGATGCGACCCACATCGCAAATTTGTTTTTCAAGGAAATTGTCAGATTGCATGGATTGCTGAGAAGCATAGTCTCGGACAGGGATACAAAATTCATAGGTCACTTTTGGAGGACGCTATGGAAGAAGATGGGGACTAATTTGGCATTTAGCTCATCTTACCATCCGTAGACAGATGGGCAGACCGAGGTGGTAAATAGAAGTCTGGGGGATCTGTTGAGAAGCTTGGTGACATAGCACCACAGCAGTTGGGACCAGATATTACCACAGGCAAAGTTCGCATACAATGACTTTGTGAACAGGAGTACAGGAAGAAGCCTGTTCCAAATTTTGTATGGAACATAGCTGAGGGGAGTTTCTGAGCTCAGAGAGTCAGGACAGGCTGAAACTAGTAGCGCGAGGGCTGAAGAGTTCGCTGAAGCGATGACAGAACTTCACGCAGAGGTGAAGCAGCGGCTGCAGAAGTCAAATCAAGAGTATAAGCGCAGAGTCGATCAGAGGAAAAGATAACTTCAGTTTGAAGTTGGGGACATGGTTCTGGCGCACCTGAGGAAGGAAAGGTTCCTAAGGGGAACATATAACAAGATCAAAATGAAGAAAATTGGGCTATGCAGAGTTCTGAAGAAATTCGGGGAAAACGCATATGAGCTTGAGTTGCCAGAGGCCATCGGGATATCTCCGATTTTCAAGATTTCGGACTTATACCCATACAGGGCTGGAGAAGAAGGCACTGGAACTGCGGAACTAGTGGTCCAGTGGCAGAAACAGTTGCCAGTTTCACAGAAGCCTCAGATGGAGTGCAAACTGGATAAAAGAGTAGGCAGGAAGACCAGGAGAAAGCAGTATTTTGAATACCTGGTGAAATGGAAGAATCACCCAGTGGAGGATGCCAGCTGGGAGACTGAGGCAGAAATACAGAAGCATGGACAGACTGTGCAGGAGCTCATGGATAGGAGCCCATGAAACCTTTTGAGCTGGGGAGTATGATGCAGGAGCATCACTCACTCATCAAGCGAGCCAACGCGTGGGGAAAGACAGCTGGACAAGCCAACAAACTTCTTTTCGAAATCTACCTTGCATTTTTGTTGCGCCAAGCATTAATGGGTTAATGTAATGAAGCACACTTGTATTGTATTATAGATAGGAAGGAATTTATTAGTTTTAATGCTGTTAGATAAGAATTAATTGTAGAATTGATAGTTGTAGATTTCGAGAGGGAAAATGGAATATAGGCACCCTCCTTTGTACATTGTAGGATTATTCATTCAGGGATTATCGAGAGCAAGCAGAGCAGAGCAAATAATTTGTGGAGAACACGCATGTACATATATTGAATTAATAGGAAAACTTTGATTCAATTCCATGGCTGTGATCATTCTCTGTGTGTTGTTGATATTATGCTGTTGCATATTTTCTTCTTGTTATGCCTTTGTTTTATATGCTGTGTATGTGATTTCATGGTAGATTCAGACGAGAATGAGTTTCAATTGTTTCTCTGGTTGAGCCAGGAGATTCCTGCATAGAGTGCAGTCGAATTCATCCGCATAGAGTGCGTTGATGAGGCTCAACAGTTAGGCTCTCATTCTCGTTTGCCCAGAAGTTGAATTGGGTTGGTAAAGTCATGCAGAGAAGTACCGACCGAATTTGGAAGTCTCAGTAGTGATTCTGAGCTAAGGGAGTGGAAGATCTCTGTTGCAGGTGAGTGCATAGGACCCGGAAGATTTCGACACTTAGAGAGTTGTTGAAAGTTGAGCATAGGAAGTACGTGAAAGGTCTCTGAAGGAGTCAGAGGAATAAATCTCAGGAGGGATAGTTCCTTGCAAATATTGTGGGAACAGACCCAAGAGAAACTCCGATCGGGAAAAGTTTCGAGGTGGGAGAAATCCTCAAGGAGGAGGATCAACGGACAAGAATCGCAAGGGAATTCGTGAAGTGCCAACAACCGTTGATCGTGGAGAAGCTGTGGAAAAGTTAACCCATAGGCCCAGGGAGGATCGAAGCCCATCGGGGTTCGGCATTCAGCGTTTGACGAGGTGTGGCGCAGACTCGTTGAAATCGCGAGCCGCGATTTCCCGATTTAATGGGAGCCGTTGATCGGAGCAGGAACACGTGGCGCACGATCCCAAGGAGTCGGAAAATTGGGGTTCGGCGTTCGGGGTTCTCGTCAGCAGGGAAAAATTGTATCGTGGATTCGCGACCCACGAAATATCGAGGTGACGTGACAACGTGGGGCCCGGGAGCAAGTGGAGTTCAGGTGGCATTGAATCGGGAGATCGGCACCTCGGAGCTCAGAGTTTGGAAAGTCAGGTGGTTGACATCGCGGATAGAGATTTCCCGATAGGGAAATCTCCGACGGGAGAGGAAAGCGTTGACCCGTTGATCCGTCAGGGATCGGGGTTGGAATTTCACGAGAATGTGTACATAGGGTTCGCGATATCGCGAAGCCCAATTTCCCGAAGTGACTATCGGGAGATCAAAAGAGTGTCATGTGGGTGACGAGAAGTCCCGATACGGGATTTGAAGGGTACTACAACTCTTCGGGGTAGGAAGAAGAAGGTCCTGGTGAGAGCGGGTTGTCGTCGAGGGCAGCTCGCGTCAATATGGGGAGATGATTATCTTGGAACTCCATGGGGATGAAAGTCCAACAAATGGATGGTGTAACCCCAACTAGGGGCAGAGAGACACAAGAGGATGGAACTATGAATAAAGAAGTAAATTTTCTCTGAGACACTCTGGCAGGCCTAAAACCAGGGGGTTCTTTCCCTTCCACCATGAAATTGGCCCTTGAAGTCATCATGTTGACCCTTGACATCATCCAGTTAGGGTTTGGAATTTATGAGGACGATTTGGTGCTATTTGGAACACGTGGAAACAATTGAGGCCTTTGGAGGCCAAGCGTTTTGCATTTCAGGCCTAACATTCCATGTTGGGGGTCTAATGCCACCCTAGAAGGGAATGACATCATCTCTAAAAGTGAAATCAGGGTTTTAATTATTTAATTTGTGTAAAAAATGGATTTTTGATGTAATTTGGTCATGTCGTCCTTTTATGACCTAAAAAATAATTAAAGGTCATTGATATCGTATAAATAAGAGATAAAAATCTCATATTTTTTCATCATTCATCACACAAGTGGTGGTCTGAAATTCAACCCTCTTTAAGGGTTATTGGCTGAAATCTAGTGGTGCACACTTCTTGGAGGAGGCATTTCTTGGTGTATTTTGGCAAATGTTCATGTGGAGGAGCTTCAACTAGGGTTTATGCCTGATTATTCTTGGTGAAGTAGGTGGAAAATATGCATTTCTTTATTGTGAATGAATGCTTATGGTTAATTTACTTGTTTCATGTCTAAGATTATGAAATTGCTTGCTTGAAACCAGAGAAAGACATGAGTTACTATATTTTTATCTATAGTCTTCCATGTGCTATTTTTTTTTGAAAGGAACCCATGTTGAAGTAGATACTATAGCCCTACCATTGTATCACTCTAGTGATCCTACTTTATTTCCCATTGCATATTTTATTACAATTTGTTCAACGAAAAGAGAAATTGCTAGGGCCTAACCTTTGTTACTTTCTAGCAAATATCAATAGGAGTTGGATTTTTGAGGCCTTGGGATACCAACACCTTTCTTATCCTCTCCATCACTTTGAAATAAAACTATCATTGCTATTTTTCCTTAAGATTTGTGGCTTCCATTATTGACTCCATTACCCTAGAAAGGCACTAGTCTACCACCTACAAGTGTTGATTGATCAAACAAACATTGAAACCTTTATCCTTGAAGCTTTTACTAACATTTTCTAACCCTAAATTAGACTAACTCCTTAGCTAACTTTATTTTGCTGCAAAACATTGCTACAACCATACAAACATACATTGATTGGATACATTTTCCTACATAACTTGCGCTTAACTCATTCAAAACTCAATTGTGATTATTTCTAGTCAATCTACTAGGTAAGTGCTAACTTTGTATGGTGTTTTCTTGCACTTTTGGCCACTAGAATTTGTTGTTGAAAAAAAATTCTACAACCATCTAACTGCAGCAAATTCTTTGTAATTGTGACCTATTTTTCTAGCTATACATTGCCAAAATTTCTTGTAACAATCTTTTATCGTTCAACTAGGTTAAAGCCATTACTTCTTGTTATTTTCAAGCACTTATAAGGCATAATTCTTGTGGCTTTATCAAATATTAATTGTTGTTACAAACTATTACATTGATGCAAATTCATATTAGCTAGCTTACTTTTGAAGGCTCATTTTCTTATTGAAGCACTAACATCATTTGGTACTTGGAAAGTGCCCCTTTTTTGCCTTGTTGTCTTGTTCTGGGCAGGTACACAATATTATTTATTTGTTTAATCTCTATAAGACATAAAGAACCCTTTGATTTGAGTGATCTGTGAGAGGGGAAGGATTTCCTTGTGATTACTTGCTTAGACTTCTCAAACCCCCAGGTCATTGGGGATTTCTCGCCCGGGGTTGTCTTGACATACTCCTAAATAGAAAGTGACCTCCTATTAAGGTGACAATGATAGGTTATTCCCAGTTACGCCAATTCTTTACCCACTTGCCTTGGGATTTTGGGCACGTACAAATTGTGCAATAATAGGGTTGAACCCTGTTGACCCCAAAATTTTACAAAATTAACCAATATTAGCCAATGAGGAATTGCCACATGGTAGACTCTCATTGGCTTTTCAATTCCATGTGTGAAATGATGATTGAACCACTTGTAAGCCTGGAGGTATGACTTGAGAACTCTTCTGCTGATTCAACTGATCAGTCCACATGGCACCCTTAGGTGTGGACATATGACATGTATGTTCATGCCACATGTGATTGTATAGACATGACACATGTCATTTTACCCATTTGACTTTTGACTTTGACTTGGGTTGACTTGAACTTTGAATGCCCATAACTTTTTCATACGAACTCTGTTTGACTTGTCGTTTACGCCATTAGAAAGTTAAAGACAAGATCTACACAATGAAACCAGTTTTTATAAAATTTGATACGGTCGAATTTTGAACATTTATGGACCACCTAAGACCTCTGTGAGCATTCTAGATCCTCCTAAACCTTTGTGAGTGTTCCTTAGAGTCTTCTTGATCATAATGAATCCCTGGAGGGAATAGATGATTTTAGGGGACAAATTTCACAAATGGGCTAATTTTCCATGGTTATTCCCAAAAAAAGATTAGCCAATTTCCATTTTTTCTAAAAACAATTCTCCCAAATTCCAAAGAATAAAATTATTTTACCTTAAAAATCACCAATTTTTTTATAGAATCTACATAAAATCCTTATAAATTTGAATATTTTTACAAAACTATTGTCAAACATTTTACATTTTGCATATTAAGGACTAGTAATATTAGCTCAGGTTTCTACATTCTAATATAAATTTCCATCCTTAAAATCATCCCTGCTGGAGGGGTGTAGTAAAGAGTAGAAACATCAGTTGGAGGAGTTGCTACATAAATACTGAGTAGTGTTCAAGGAGACTAAAGGGATACCACCCAAGAGGGATGTGGATCATGAAATATACTTACTTCTAGAATCCCCATTTCCAAATATTGGGCTATATGGACAATTTTTTCTAGAAGAGAATGAAGTGAAGTAGTAGTTGCACTAATTGTTGGAGCAGGGTGTGATTCGACGAAGTAGCTCACCTTGTTGGTCACCCATCATAATTTTTCCCAAGAAGGATGGGACTTGGAGAATGTGTATCAATTACAAGGCATTGAACAATATTACATTGAAGAATCAATACGCTCTTCCAAGGATCGATGATCTATTGGATCAAATGCAACATGCCAAGTACTTCACTAAGTTGGATTTGAAATTAAGATATCACTAGGTACAAGTCAAATAATAAGATACCTAGAAGACTACCTTCAAGGAAAGGAAAGGTTTGTATGGGTTGTTGGTTATGCCATTTGGTTTATGCAACACAACGACTACATTTATGAGACTAATGAATGATGTTTTATTCACTTATCTAGATTCATTTGTTATCGTCTATTTGGAATATATATTGGTTTATAGTGCTACCTAGGAGGAGCAAATATCACATCTTATGCAAGTGTTAGAGACTCTAAAGAAGCACCAACCACTGACCAATCACAATAAGTGATTTTGCTTAGCATTATTTGGTGTATTTGGGGTATGTGATTGGTGGAGGGGAGCTCAAGATAAATACTATGAATATGGATTCCATCATGCAATGGTCAGTTCCTTCCAATGTCAATGAAGTTAGGATTTTTTTTGGGGAAAAAAAATACTTGCGGAAGTTTATAGATTCATTTTTAGCGGCAACTGCACCACTTCATGCCATAAAAACTAGTGGAAATATTTTCTAGTGGGGGAAGAATCAACAACAGGCCTTTGATGAGTTGAACAGAAAGATTAATCAAGCACTAGTGCTGACACTACCAAACTTGTAGAATCCCTTCGAAGTGGAGACATAGGTAAGTGGGTATTCCATGGGAGTAGTACTAATGTAGGTAGGGAGGCTCGTCTACTATCATTATGAAGTATTTCATGGGGTGGTTCTCAACTACCCTAACTATGAGAAGGAACTCTATGCCTTGGTACAATCTATCAAAAAGTGGAATAACTATCTGATGGTAAATGAAACCATCATCCACATAGATCACCAACCACTACAATATTTGTATATCCAAAGAAAGCTACAATGAACTACGAATTACAGGCGGATGGTTGTTTTACAACAATTTCATCTAGTCATCAACTATAATAAGGGTATGATCCAGAATCAGATCCAGGAGCCTGACAGGGCTAAAAAAGGCTCAAAAATGAAATTTCTCAAAATCAGACGAAACTAATTCCATTGCGACCGACTCATCGTGTTGATTCCGGCCATATATTCACTTTCTCAAATGGGTATCGTATGCGAGAGTTATCGTGCTCTAACCGTTTTCCCAAACAACTAAAAAGTAAAAAAAAAAGTCAACAGTCAAAAGGTGACGTGGCACTCTCTAGAGATGACACGTGGCAATGGCAAAAGTGACATGTGGCAGCACAGGTAGTAGGGTGACTGGAAAGTGATGGGGATCAATATCAAGTTGACAAGTGGCATCAGTTTTCGGTGAATAAGGAAGTGCCACGTGGCCCAAACTTAGGCTTTCACGTGGCACCCGGTGGTTGGATCGATCGTTCAATGGAAAAATTGTAATGGAGCTCATGGGATTCGAACCATAACCTCTTGGTAGGTGCAAAGCCTTGAGAAATGACCCAACACCAATGCGCCACATGTGTTCCTTGTTATATATAACCCACACTTTAATATATAAAGTGAAATATTGTAATATGGCGTAGAAAGGGGGGCTGGGGCTATCCCCAACCCGTGGTATATTCACATGCCGCTACCATAGAACCAAGCGACAAGGCAGAGTACAGGGGTCATGATAGGCATCAACCCTCGGATCTCGGGGGGATCCCACAAGACGAGGGGCTATCCCCTTAAAAGGCACGTGAAGGTCTATCCTTGACCATCGGTCCCATGGAACGCGGTCAGGAACCAGGAGCTTGGAGCCTATTCAAGGCCAGTGCGTAGCCCAAAGGGTTAGCGCTTGGCCATATGCGATTCATATGACCTTAAAAGGGGGGTGCACACCTAGGGAGAGGGGGATAATCCCTATTATTAAACATAAAGTGGGTTTTTATGTTATATTTTTGGATTTTTATGATTTTTTGGGATTTCTGACTGATATTTAGCCCATAAAATGGATTTGTTTTGAGATTTTGGGCCATTTGAAGAGGGATTTGAGCCTAGATTTTGTGAGAAAGTTGGGGAATGATAACCAACTTCAGATCTATAAAAACCAGGCCTGTTTGAGGCAATGGAGGACAGTCAGAGTAGAGTTATGCTGAAGCAAAGCCAAGCCAAAGCCATTTTTATGCAGGGAAGCTGTTGAGGAGCAGACGCTTGCGGGCCATTTCTGGGAGCTCCAGTCATCTTTTTTATGTGCTGTTTCTTTTGCTGAGTTCTAGAGATCTAGAAGAACATGACCAAATCGGTATTGTATCCTAATGGCACTACTGCAATGTACTTTTTGAGCTTTTTAACAGAATAAAAGAAGCCTCCCCCACTGAGACAAAGGCCCGAAGATGTAGGCAATTTTGTGCCGAACTCCGTTATCACTTCTCTTATTATGGTTTGCTATTATTATTGCTTTAGTTCATATCTGCATTTTTTATTATGGTTGTGATATATTCTCCCATCTTCATCCTCTTTCATTAGCTTCTTAAATGGTTAATTAACACATGCAATTAAAAACTCAACCACAATCATTAAAAGATCTTTTCAGATCAAGTGGTATCAGAGCTAGTTGACGTTTGGATTTGAGTTTTGCATGTTAACCAGGGAAAAGATACAACATGGTGAAGATGATATTGTTGCAGAGAATCCATTAATTGGATTGAGAAAGAGATCTTCTCACAGTGAGAAGATGGCATCGAAAGAAGGGATTTCTCAGGATGAGATAGAGTTTCCAAAAATGTTCTTTTCCATGTCGGAGATGGTGAAAGTTTTGTATGAGGATTACTTGGAATGAAAAAGATCAGTTTTGTGTGAATCTTCAAAGGGAAAAAGTGAAGAGGAAGATGATCCTCCTCAGATTCCTCCTTCACCTCCATCATCACCTCCTCCTTCTCCTTCTTCTTCAAGTTCAAGTTCTAAATCTAATGCAAAGAAACATGTTCATAAACATAAGAATGAAATTCCATTGTTAAAACTTGATGTTAAATTTGAGTTACCCATATATGATGGTGAAGTTAATGCAGAGAGACTTGACAATTGGGTCAAGCAGATGGAGGTTTACTGCAGTGTGCAATAGATCCGGGATAAGGCCACACAAATCAAGTTGGCATCATTGAGACTTGCAGGGACAACTCTCATCTAGTGGCAAAGAAAGTTGCAAAAAGAAACACAACAAGTGGCTAATGTATTTCCATCATGGAAAAGCTTCATTTCTGCACTTAGGAAACAATTCTATCCTTTGGGTTATAAAGAAAAAGAATTAATTGAATGGCAATCTTTAAAACTAAGAAAAGGAAAAACAGTGCAAGAGTATACTGATGGATTTCGAAAAATGGCATTGATGTTAGATATCCCTTTACATACACAGGAAACCCTTATGGAGTATATAGGAGGTTTACCTGCACATATTAGAAACATTGTATTCATGTTTGGACCCACTAACCTTGATGAGGTTTCTATTCAAACAAGGTATATTGAAGCAGGGAAAGCAGGTGTATTAGGGGAATCATCTTCAAGGAAAGAGGACAAGCAGAAATGGCATGGAAAGAATTCAAATGCAGTCGCAAGGAAGGAAGGGAAGCCCTCTTGCAAGCATTGGAAGAAAGAGGGACATGATGAGGATAGATTCTGGAAGTTGCATCCCGAGAAGAGACCAAAGTGGTTCAAGGAAAATAAGGGAATGCAAACAGTGGCAACAACAAGAAGACCCACATACTTGGGATCAGATTTAGGTGATGAATCAAAGATCTCATTGGTTGGTATGACAGGTAAAATTGGTGAAGGCATTGATTGTAGAAGTAAATTGTTTCATATAAGGACCATCATGCGACACACTAATATAGACACATTAATCGATAGTGGATCTCAAGCTAATCTAATCTCAGAAGAATTGGTTAAGCAATTGGGGTTAAAAACACAAACTCATCATAATACTTACACACTTAAATGGATAAGCAATAATCATCAAATGCACATAACAAAGTAGTGCACAATCAAATTTGCAATTTCATCTAAGTATGTAGACGAGGTAACATGTGATGTAGTGTTGTTAAGTGAATGTGGAATGGTATTAGGTAGTCCATACTTATATGATCGTAAGGAAATATTCTACATGACAAAGAATCAATATCAATTAACCAAAGAAGGTCAAGATTATGTGGTTCATGCTCATCATGTCAAGGAAAATAAAACACTTCAAATAATGGAACAATTAAAGAAGGCATTGCAAGAAAGAAACAAACCAATAAATGTTTCAAATGAAGTAATCAATCTTAAGCAAAAACAAAAAATGATTGTTGAATGGAAAATCAATCATAAGTTGCTTCAATATAAGCTCATGTCGTGCAAATATTACAAGTATATCAACTCATTTGTAGTCATATTTTTAATGCTATCATTAGTAATGTTTTATACATGGATTATAGAGGCTTCAGTAAGATGTAACAGGGCTCAAATGGCTAACAATATGATGTCAGTTGTCATGATTGTGTTACAGTTGATCTTGATGAGACAGGTGCACATGACAGAGTTCAGAGAAAGAGGAAAAGCCATGTGGCCTATCCTGAGCTTGTTGACTGGTTAGTAACCTTTTGGGGACCAAAAGGTCCTTTAGTGGGGAGGTGTGATCCAAAATCGGATCCAGGAGCCTGACAGGGCTCAAAAAGGCTAAAAAATGAAAGTTCTTAGAATCAGATGAAACCAATTTCATTGTGACCAGCTCGTCGCGCTGATTTTGGCCATATATTCAGTTTCTCAAATGGGCATCATATGTGAGAGTTACCGCACTCTGACCATTTTCCCAAAGAACTAAAAAGTAAAAAAAAAGTCAATAGTCAAAAGGTGACGTGGCACTCTCTAGAGGTGACATGTGGCAGTGACAAAAGTGACAATTGGCAGCACAGGCAGCAGGGTGACTGGACAGTGATGGGGAACAATAGTAAGTTGACAAGTGGCATAAGTTTCCGGTGAATAAGGAAGTGCCACGTGGCACCCGGTGGTTGGATCGATCGTTCAATGGAAAAATTGTAATGGAGCTCATGGGATTCAAACCCATAACCTCTTGGTAGGCACCAAGACTTAAGAAATGACCCAACACCAATGCGCCACATGTGTGCCTTCTTATATATAACCCACAATTTAATATATAAAGTGTAATATTGTAATATAGCATAGAAAGGGGGGTTGGTGCTAAGCCCCAACCCGTCGTCTATTCACACACCCCTACCATAGAACCAAATGGCAGGGCAGAGCACGGGGGTCACGATAGGAACCAGCCCTCAGATCTCGGGGGGATCCCACAAGACCAGGGGCTATCCCCTTCAAAGGCATGTAGAGGTCTATCCTTGACCATCGGTCCCATGGAACGTGCCTAGGAACCAGGAGCTTGGAGCCTATTCAAGGCCAACACACAACCCAAAGGGTTGGCGCTTGGCCATATGAGATTCATATGACCTTAAAAGAGGGGCGCGCGCCCAAGGAGAGGGGGCTAATCCCTATTATTAAACATAAAGTGGGTTTTTATGTTATATTTTTGGATTTTTATGATTTTTGGGGATTTCTGACTGATATTTAGCCTAGAAAATGGATATTTTGGGGGATTTTGGACCATTTGAAGGGGGATTTGAGCCCAGATTTTGGCAGGAAGTTGGGGAATGATAACCAACTTCAGATCTATAAAAATCAGGCTTGTTTGAGTCCATGGAGGATAGTTAGAGTAGATTTATACTGAAGCAAAGTCAGTCCAAAGCCATTTTTATGCACGGACGTTGTTGAGGAGTAGATGCTTGTGGGCCATTTCTGGGAGCTCCGATCATATGTTTTATGTGTCGTTTATTTTGATGGGTTATAGATATCTGGAAGAACATGACCATATCAGTCTTGTAGCCTAATGACACTGCTGCGATGTACTTTTTGATCTTTTGAACATAAATAAAGAAGTCTCCTCCACTGAGACAAAGGCCCAGAGACGTAGGCATGTCGAACTCCGTTATCACTTCTCTTATTATGGTTTGATGTTCTTATTGCTTCAGTTCAGATCTGTATTTTGTATTATGGTTGTGATATATTCTCTCATCTTCATCCTCTTTCATTAGCTTCTTAAATGGTTAATTAACACATGCAATTAAAAACTCAACCACAGTCATTAAAAGATCTTTTTAGATCAGGGTAGAAACAAAAAATTTCCATACATGATTTCATGTCCACCCACATCCAATATTACAGATTTGATAACTATGATGCATATGGAGCCTTTTACCCATGATGCATACAAAGAGGCGTACATAAAATATGAGGACTTCAAAGGGGTGTTTCATCAACTAGAGGGCCAAATTCGTACAGAATAAGGTGACAGTAAGGATGATTGTAATTTACATAATGGTTTACTCTACAAACTCAACAATCTATGTATCCCTAAAGGTGAACGACTGCAACTTATCAGAGAGGCTCATAACTCCAATGTTGTAGGACATTTTGGTGTTGGGAAGACAATTTCCAATTTATAGAGGTATGTGTATGGGTCCAAAATGAAAGAAGATGTAGCATGGTATATTAGAGGATGTATAAATTATTGTACCAACAATCCCAACAACATGAAGCAAGGTATATACCATCCCCTACCTGTATCCACTCGACCTTGGGAAAACATTTCCATGGATTTTGTGGAAAGGTTACCAACAACCTAGAAGGGACATGATTTTTTTTTTTTGTAGTTGACATATTTAGCAAGATGTGCATTCTCATGCCTTGTAAAAAGGCCATCAACAAACAAGACGCAACAAACAAGTTCTTTGAACAAGTTTGGGTTCACTTTGGGATACCAAGGAGCATCATCTCAAACAAAGATACCATATTTCTTACTGCATTTTGGACTACATTTTGGGACAAGATGGAAAGTAAGTTGAATAGGTATACAACATTCCCTCCATAGACAGATGGGTAAAATAAAGTAGTCAACAGGACTTTGGTGCATCTTTTGAGGAGTTACAATTAGAAGTATATGAAGAGATGGGATGAAAATATGATCTATATACAACACTCTTATAACATAGCAGTCCACAATTCTATTGGTAAGTCACCTTTTGAAAATCGCTTTTAGTATTTTCCACCTTCATCCTTAGATGTTGTATATGGATAGCAAGGAAGAGTGAGGGAGGACCTCACAAGAGATGCATTAAAAGCATAAAAAAATGTTGACAAGATCAAGAAGATCTATTTTGCAAGTACAAGAGACACTGAAGAAGTCACAAGAAAAGGCCAATGCTATACATGACCAACACAGAACAAAAATAACATTTAGAGTGGTAGATAGAGTATGGTTATAGTTGGATAAGGAAAGGATACAGGGTCCTGGTAAGAATACCAAGGCTCTATGGTATGGTCCTTTTGAGGTATTGGAAAAGGTGGGAGATAATTCATACAAACTCATTCTAGCTCCATACATGTCCATTTAATCAGTAGTGAATGTGGATAATATCAAATTCTATGAGCCTCCCATGTTGGATCAAGAGGAGGGGCAAGTCCTACCTTCCATAGACGACTTAACACTAGATGCTAAGGAAGAGTTAGAAGAGGACACAGTTTTGTAGAATTGGTCTAGAACTACAAGATAGGGGCATCATGACCTTTCCCAGATTGGGTTGAAAGGACAACTTTTAGAAAAAACAAAGTGGTACTCTAGGGAGAAGGTAGAGGAAAATTTTCCTCACCTCATTCAGTAATGCTTTTGGGGACCAAAAGCCTCCCTAAATGGGGAGGTATGATTTATATTGGACCATTATATTAGTTTTCATCTATATTGATGCTTTAAGAGTGGAAAAGATTGTATGAATAAGTTTGCAGGGTCATTTTAGTGGTAGGTCCCAGTTTGGAAAATTGAGGTTTGAAACCTTTCGTTCCATTTTGAGGCATTTAACATTTTTTTGTGAGTTATAGTATTTAAATCTTATGTGCACTCCCTTAACGATGTTGTACACTTCGATACCTTTCCAATCATGCAAATTGTGCATCAATGATATTTCATATGCAAAATTTATGCCTCCCGCAAGTTGACCTATCGTGTTGATCACCATGGTATGAGAGGATGCCACGTCATTCCCAAATACTTATGTTATGGGGCTAGCCACATCAGGAATTTCAAGAAGATTCTAGAAATTTCAAAACCCTACCACAATTGAGGATTGAGGAAGTAAAAAACCTACCCCTAGATGGCTATCAAGCTATGTTAAATACCGAGCCACTAGGAGGACAAGGGGTTCCATTCTAGGTTATTGTATTTTGTTTCATAACAGAGAATAAAAACTGAGAGTGGGAAATGAGAGAGCATAACAGAGGAGGTTAGTGTTTTGTAGCAGTTTAATAGGCCACAGGTCTCAGGTAACTCCATAGAGAGCGTCTTCTCCTTTGTACTCACATTATTTTCATACTGGAGAAAAGAGAGTAGGGCATCCTCACCTTCTAGCTGGGTTTTCTCCTGTAAGGGTTTCTGAGAGAATATATTTTTGTTATCTTGTAGATGGTGTGTTATACTTTACTTTTCTCTTTTTTCTGCATCTTATCTATTTCATTCATAAGAAAAAATTGAGTAACCAAATACCTTGGAATCTAAAGGAAGGTAACCTTCATAGTGTAGATTTTAGTTTTAATTATCATATCTGTTGTGACAAATTGTTCCAGAGGAATATCCACGACAGTTTACAGACCAGTTGGTTCTTCGTGGCATGAACCTTGGAAATCACAACATTTGAATCTCCATTGGTCTCCAGAAGATCTAAAATCTCTCCCAAGCCTCTTCTAAAAATCTAT
Organism: Picea engelmannii; assembly: GCA_009831015.1. Taxonomy (NCBI): domain Eukaryota; kingdom Viridiplantae; phylum Streptophyta; class Pinopsida; order Pinales; family Pinaceae; genus Picea; species Picea engelmannii. The sequence goes on along the minus strand of ML781690.1, from coordinate 141,380 downwards.
AAAAAGAAGGTTAGTCTTGAGCATGGGAGGAATAATCATTTATAGATATATGCTACCAAAATTTAGAGGTGCTTCTCCACCTAGATCAGTTGCAGTGAGGTTTTATAGCTTGGTTGAGAAGCTAGTGCATCTACACCTTGAGGTAACTATATTTATGTACTTATTTCATTTCAATTAATAGATCATTGGTTTTCTCCATTAATGTTTGTATGCCATTTGCAAATTTTGAGATCTAATCTATTGAATAGATTAGGATAGATCTAGTGGATTTGAATTTCCTAACACTATAAGAAGAGTATATTGGTAGTTGTTTGTCTCCTTGTGTGCGAGAATATCATTCCACGAGTTAAAGTTGGGTCTCGAGAATTGCATTAGTCGGACATGCGAAAACAACTATTGGTCGAAAGGTATGTTCATCACCCTTCTTGGTTAAAAGGAAACAAATTTTCTTGAATCTAGAGGAAACTATTAGTGAATTGGTGAGATTTTCTCTATAGCACTATCAATTAAATAATATATTTTATCTTTTATAATAATAATTCATTAATTAAAAAAAAATCCTAATTATATATAAGATAAAATATCTATAAAATTAATAATAACAAATATTTTTCTCTTAATATATAATAAATCTATTTAATATAATATTTTTTAAAACTGAAGAAAATAACTTCCAATACCCATCTAATGTTATAAAAATAATATTCCATACTTAAAAATAAAATATACACTTTAATTTTTAAAAATAATAAATTAATAAATATATATTAAGATATTAATATATCTCATCATGTAAGGTTTCACATTTATTTCAAATATTTGGAATATATATATTATATACATATTATTTAGGAAATACATAATAGTATATATGTATTTTAATTAGATCTAAAAAAATATATTTTTATTTTAATATAATGATCTAATTTTAAGGTCATTTTCAAGTTTCAATCTCAATAATTTGAGTGATAAAGTTTAGAAAAATATACATATTTATTTTTTTTGGATTTGAATTTGTGATTTTTTAGAAGAAACACATGATTTTAATCATTAGACCCACTAAAATTAAAATTTAAAACTATTCAATAAATCTAAACTCTCTTGATTATGATATAATTTTAAATTTAATTAAAAATTAAATTTGATCTAAACTCTCTTGATTATGATATAATTTTAAATTTAATTAAAAATTAAAAAGAAAATTTAAGAATAAAAATATTTATATGAATTTGAAATATTTAAAAAATTATGTTTTAATAAACAAAATTAAATTTATGTAAATGATTAAAAAATCTTATTAATCTTTAATTCAGTTTATTATACATACTAGATTAAGCAATTGGATTTTAAAACTCTTCAATGAATCAAAACTCTCTTCATTATAATAGAATTTTAAATTTAATTAGAAAACAATTTCATGTATATTTTTTTCCCTCTCATAATCTTGTATATTTTAAAAGTAAATAATTGAAGTTCTATCTCTAAGTGATTTCATTGACAAAAAGTGCGGTTTGATTTTAAACAGACTTGTTAAAATTTAAAACCCTGATATGATAATCCATTCCAGACTGCACGCAATGATAAATGGAGATATCTTAACTAAGTCTTTACTAAATATAATATATAGATATGAGAATCCAAATTATACGCAATGGTAAATGGACATATCTTAACTAATTCTTCACTAAATAAATAAGGATCTGGAAGGGAATTGCAAAATGCGAAAGTTCTGAGAATCCATTCATTCGTTAATCTCTCTTTTTCTTTCGAAAGTCTTCCATGGCGAGTTGCAGAGGATTACTCGCTATCAGTTTTTTTCTGTTTATTCTGAAACCCGCCTACTGTATACGTAGCAGCAATTGGGACCAGAATTCCACGGAATTGAAGGGCAATTCGACTCAAAACCGGAAGGAGATCTCTGCAAAGTCTACGGAAGCAATTGTGATTGTAGTAAATAAGCAGAAAGATCAAGGCCATTTCACTACGGTCCAGGAAGCCATCGATGCAGTTCCAGTGAATAACCAGAACCCCGTCGTGATTGAAGTCTATCCCGGCATTTATAGGTCAGTAATTAATGAAATGAAAATGAGAAGAGGTGAGTTTCTTTCATAAGAGAAAAAATCTCGAACTGTATAATAAATTTCACCACAGTAATCTGGGTTGAATTGAAAATGTTCATAGAAAGATGTCAACAGAGAAATAAACGAATCACAGTCAGGGTTACTCATTGTATGGTTGCATTTTCCTATTCATGATTTTGGATGAAAATTTCAAAAGCTGGAAAAACTTTTGGGTGAAAGCTCCGAAAGTGATGATTGATGCTATGCGATTCATTTCGTTGGCTTCAATCCCATTTCTTCACCCCATTTCTTCAATCCCATTTCTTAAGTGGACCATTCAAATCATGAGAAATATTGGTCAGTTGAGACTAATACTCCCATTTCTTCACCCCATTTCTTCAATCCCATTTCTTAAGTGGACCATTCAAATCATGAGAAATATTGGTCAGTTGAGACTAATACTCATGAATATAGGTCATAGATTAATGACTTACACTACGTAGTTAATCCCAAAAATAATATCTAATATCTTGCACTGAGAAAGCCCCTATATACTTAAACATCATGAAGTTAGGTTTCATCCTGAACAACTGTTTGCTGAGATCAATATAATCTTTGACTGAAGGATTAGATAGAAGGCTTTTATGAACAGCAACTGAACTCTTTGTTTCTTATTTTATGTACCTTTCAGGGAGAAGGTGCAAATTTCTGCAGATAAGCCATTCATAACTCTGATAGGCTATGACGCCAGTAACACCGTCATCACTTGGAGTGATAGCTCGAAATCGACCAGTGGGACATTTGCATCCGCAACGCTCTCTGTGTATGCTTCAGATTTCGTAGCCAGAGATATCACAATCGAGGTAAGGTATGTGAATTGGCTATTAATATGTTAGTAAAAACATGAGAGAGGTTGATTTAAAGGATAGAGCTATGCAGAATTCATTTGGTCCGGGTGATCGGGGTCCGAATAACCAAGCTGTGGCGCTGAAGATTTCGGGAGATCGTTGTGCGTTTTACAATAGCAGATTTGTGGGCTATCAGGACACCCTGTTAGACGAAAGTGGGAGGCATTATTTTCGAAACTGTTACATTGAAGGTGCCATCGACTTCATATGTGGCAATGGAAAATCTATTTATCAGGTAAATCAAATACAAATCATGAACAGTGTTTTGATTGTTTTTCTTGTTAATAGGTTTGAGGTGGTATACCTATTGAAAATGGGTATATTTAATAGTTTTTTAGTGTTTAATCAGTTTTGTATGAATAAGATTAAATATTTAATAGGTTCTAGTTGAAAATGGGTATATTTAATAGATTTTTAGTGTTTAATCAGTTTTGAGTTTTGTATGGATAAGATTAAATATTTAAGCGGAAAGGAGTATACCTATTGACAATGGGCACATTTAATAGGTTTTTAGTGCTTAATGAGTTTTGTATGGACAAGATTAAATATTGATGGAATATTCTTAGTGGTCCCAATAAATCAATGATTGTGATTTCAACCACTAACTTCCTCACTATTATAAAGACATCCGTTTACATGTTTATTTTTTTAGTTTTACTTAATTATATTTAAAATTTACTATAGTTGCTAAATAATTGTCACTTCTGAGTGATTAATAAGGTTTATTACTTTCCATTTCTCCCTCAACTTATTCTTTACTCTCCACTTCCTCCACAGTTTTCCCTCCCCCGTGGCTTTCATCTCCATCTCCACTTACTGGACTATTTCCTCCCGTATTCCATATTCCATCAAGACCACGTTCGATGTTGATTTCAATTCCTTTGGATTTACACCGAGGGTTTACTGGACAATCTCAGTAATCGACCTATTAAAACGAAAACCAGCGATTCAGAGATCTCAACTCTTGTTATCGAACGGAACTCTAATGACGGCATATATATATATATATATGAACCAGGCGTTTTATATTCAAACAGTTCGACCTTGACCTGAGAGGAGATTGGGGGCAGCACTATTAAGATATTAAGTATGTAATAAGGATCACCCTTATAATTCCAAAGCAGGTACGCTCGACCTTTTCATAACGTAAGCAATCTCGGTCAGCTCGGCCTTTAAGTTGAGGGAGAAGGCTCAACCTACATCTATAACCTGGTTGAGGGTCGTGCGCTCGGTTATAGATAGAGAGCCGGGTCGAGTCCACAGTAATGGAGTCACACAGAAATGTTGAAATTGTTCCAGCGAACACCCATCGGCGTTCACCAGCAGCCGGTGACGCCGTTTATCAGCCGTAAGTTTTTTGGCGTTCACCAGCCGTGAGTATTTATGGCTGTGCTAGTGTTAATAGTTCCAATAAATCAAGATTAAATATTGATGGAATATTCTTAATAGTCTCAATAAATCAATAGTTGTGATTTCAATCACTAATTTTTTCATTATTATAAAAGCATCTAAAACATATGTTTACATGTTTATTTTTTTGTTTTATTTGATTATATTTAAAATTTACTATGACGCTAATTACCACCTCAAAAATTAAAATTTTATTACAGAGTGGAGAAATGTGCCTAAACTTTTCTTCTTTCACCAACCACAAATTTGCAGCTGTGCTAGTAGATATTAATACAATCTTTTCGGTTTGTTGATTGCAGAGCTGTGAACTACATTCCATCCCCATATATACTGGCGTATTTACGGCTCAGAAGAGATCCTCCCCGTCGGACGACTCGGGCTTCGTCTTTTTGCAATGCAAGCTGACAGGCAAAGGATTAAACTACCTGGGCAAACCATGGGGAGATTACTCCACAGTAGTGTTTGCTAACACTGAAATGGATGACATTATCTTCCCAAAAGGATGGACAGACTGGACTAATGAGATTGACAGAGAAAAGTAAGCTGCTGCTATATTATATTATGTAGAAGTGTAAAACTGCTATATTACATATTATTATATGCTACTATATTACATATTATTATATGCTGCTATATTATATTATGTAGAAGTGTAAAACTGCTATATTACATATTATTATATGCAGAAGTCTAAACATTTGGATTTTTTTCATTATTGGCCTGCAATGACAACCAGAATGCCATATCTCCCTCTAATATTATTGCTTTTCATTCTCTCTATGTGTGCAGTACTGTGACTTATATCGAGTTCAATAATTCCGGGCCTGGGGCAGCAGAAAACGAACGAGTTTCGTGGTCCAATGTCGTCACTGATAGCTCGCAGGCGGCACAGTATTTGAGCTTGAATTACATTGATGGGAGTTCGTGGATCCAATAGAGGGCATGATCTTCGGCACAGAGCTACCGATTTGATCACAGTACAGAAGAAGAAATTGATATTTGAGTGATGTAAGGCATTCACCCAATAATATCGTTAGCCACTTATCACTTCTCGTGTCCTTCCTTATCCATCGTGCATTTATAAATAAATGAAGTTTGGCTATACATAAATAAATAACTGCTCTTTGATAATGAAATGTGCTTACTTTTACAGTAAGCTCTTTACTATTCCAGCTTGGCTTAGTCTCTCTTTAATGTGTTTCTCTGATTTTTAATTTCGTACTTATTTCAATTGATGAAAGTTTTGAAATTTTGAAATTTTTTATTATTCAATAAAATAAAATAAATATTTAAATAAAATACAGAGAAGATACACAATACAATAGAGATAAAGATATAATATACTTGGTTTACTCAGAAATAATTTATAATATACTTGTTGTAACTTCTTCTTTCTCTCACAATGTTTTATATCACAATATAATATTATACAATGTTCTTCATAATAGACAATATCAATGGCAAAAAACCCTAAAAATAGGGTACAATTGCCACACCCCAGTTAAGAAGATAATCAAACTCTACAACCAACAATGTATATTGCTAAATACTTGCTTAAACATAAAACTTGAAAAAACTAAATTTATTGATAAAAAATAAAAAACTTTCAGATATCATATTACCAATTAAATTACACACATACAATATTAGCCATAATACACAACATTAATAGCAAAAAACCCTAAAAATAGACTACAGTTGTTACAGGCAATTAAGGAATTAGAAAGATAATCAAACTCCACAACCAACAATGTATATAGCTAAATACCTACTTAAACATAAAATTTGAAAAAACTAAATTTATTGATAAAAAATTAAAACTTTCAGATACCATATTACCCATTAAATTACACATTTTGGGGTAACTTTAAGCATTTCCGGGAATACAACAGTCAACTTGACAGACTTCTGATTGGAAGCTTATAAATATGTTCCCACTCGATGCTTTTTGGAAAGCTGGCAGAATACTGAGATTTACGTGAATAAGTATGAGCAAATTGATTTGCATATCGATATGATAAGTATAAATTTTAAATAATTTCTGAATTCAATTATGGAAAAGTTTAAAATGTTAAAAAACAAAGTACTGTGTGTAAATGAGAAATAACACTGCAAATAACATGGACTGTACTGTCTAAACATAGTGGGAGATGTTTTGTTATTTATGTTTTCATAAAAATGCATCTTAAATATTTAAATGTGATGGTTAGAAACCATATTACTTCTAATTTATGTTTTCATAAAAATGCATATTAAATATTTAAATGTGATGGTTAGAAACCATATTACTTATAATTCTAATGTAAACATATTAATATAAGATGATGGCTATTATAACGGTTTATTAAGTTGATAGAAAATTTCGTATTATTTTTGTTCCATAAGATTTTAAGATATTTTAATGATATATATGTAATTGATTTGTTTTAATATTTTGTTTTTATAATTAAAAAGATTGGAGACAATTTCTTATTTGTAGTGAATTAAATAAAATATTTTTCATCTTTAAATATTTAGTATCACAAAAATAAATAGATTTTTAGGTCTTGTCCAAAGACCAATTTCAATACAACTTTAGTACACATTAGATTTTTTAAGTTAATTTTTTTTATTTCAATAAGAAAGTAAACATTATTTCTTCATCAAAATTGTATCGTTAAGTGATTTATTCAAGTATGTAATAGTACACTTAATTTAGACAGATAATTTCGATCAAAAGATCAATACAATAACAAACCACAATGCACTGCTAAGATCATAAGTGTTATATATTGATCCATAAGACACTTAAGGCTTAATATCTTCAACATCTTCAAAACTGCCCCTTAATGCCTATTTACTTATTTTGATGTGTATCATGTCACGTCTTCATCAAAATATTTCACTAGTCCTATGCAACAAATGCTCCACTGGAAATTGAAAAACATCTTGATTAGCAAAGTCTATTTCCGATCCAACCTAACATTTGCATCTCATGCCTCAATCATATAAGAATTGTCAAATTGTCAAATCATATAAAGGAACAGCCATGCATTGGACTATATAGGTACCTAACCACTACAATTGTTAGTCTAGTAAGATGTCATTTTTTGTTCCCCCTGAATGTACAAAAAACTCTATGTTTCTAGGCCTACCATACCCCTTACTGTTCGAACCAACATGGTTGAGTCATAATGCACTAGTGACCACACAACCCACTCCTCATGATGTTGACAACTACAAAACAAAGGCTTTTCACTATATCAAATATGTTATGAAAATCTCATTGACACTTGAAAAGGGGTATGCATGCTTGCATAGGCCTTACAATGATATTTCCCTTAAATGTCACATAGATAGATATAGGTACATGCCATTTCCATACTCCATCTCATGGAGGAACTGAGTACAAAACTTATAATGTTGCATAAGTTTACCATTACAATAATCTCCCAATTACTAACTCTAGGCAAGATACAAGCTCAAAAGCTTTAAAGACCAATACATGGGATTTACACATACAATTATAGAAATAACAAGAATACTAGGTTTGATTCACATTTTCAAATAATTATTGCTTTGGTTAATTTTATAGATTTCATCATCATAAAAAATTTCATCTATCTCGTTACTTTCCAGGTGGAAGAAATAGGAGGAATTAACTTGCAGGGACATTTTAGCAACATGCCCTATTTTAGTAAATTGGGGACGGAAACAATTTGAAATGTTTTGTAGCCATTTTTGGGCATCAAATGAATTTTTTTTGTCCAAAACGTTATTTGGAGGAAGATACAATATTATACACACCGAGACCTTTCCAATAATGTAGGAATAACCTCAATTGGAGATTGTATGCAAAGCTTATGCCTCTTGTGAGTGGACCTACCTTTTTGACCACCATGGTACAAGTGGATGCCATGTTAGCCCCCATTACTTAAACATGTGGTGATATTCACATGTGGAATTTAAAGAATATTCTAGAAGGTCCAAAACATTATCATCAATTGAGGGTTGAGGAAGTCAAGAACCTAACCCTAGATGGCTATCAAGCTATGTTAAATACCAATCCACTAGGAGGAGATCGGGTTATCTTATTTAGTATTGTACTTGTTCCATAGATGAGAAAACCATCTAGGAGTTGTATTTTGGGAGAATAACAAAGGAGGAGGAATATTCTATAGCAGCCTTTCAAGACACAATGTCATAGAAAACTCCATAGTGAGTGCCCAATCATTTGTATTTGAATTTTGATAACTAAAGAAAAGAGATAAAAGCATAGGACTCACCTTTGAGCTAGGTTTTTGATCTAGATTTATGAAGGAATGAAATGAAACACAAAAATAAGATAGAAACATAGAAATACAACAATACTCAATTTCTATTAAAGATTGAAATACGCAGAGATTGTAAAAGAAAATACAAAGTGAAATGAACTCGTTAGAATGGTGGTAGCTTATCTTTGAGAAGAGATGTGATTACTACGTGCATTCATGAGAAGATGATTACAATGAGGCTCCCAAGGTATGTTTAACATAAAGCATAAATTGAAAAATCCTAACCCCACAAGATGAAACACCAAAAGGTTTATGGGCCCCGATGAGGGTAGTCGATACGTCAACTTCCCTAGGGTGTAAATTTTGCATACTATCTCCATTTGGGGCACCCGATACCTCGTTGAAAAGGTATAGTCGAGGAGTACATATTATGAATATCCCAATACATCTCAATAGGGATCTATTAAGCAATTCTCTCTCTCTCTCTCTCTCTCTCTCTCTCNACAACATCATTTAGGGCCTCAAAACAACCCTAGATGTTTGCGACCCAAAAAAATGTAGAAAAACTACCAAAATGGAAACCATATGTTGAGCCAGTGGAATAGGTGGACAACCACCGATGTCCACTTGGATCATTTTTCTCTTATATTATACTTTCTAGGGTAAATATTTTTTTTATTTGTGTGAATGATGTTCTTTTATTTTTGTATTTCAATTTTTTTTATAAAAGAAATAGCAATAAGGTAGATATAAAAAATTTGAGATCTTAGGAAATAAACCTACATACCAAAGATTTCAACATATTATAAGATATGTTGTAATGAATTGTTATAGTAGAATATCCATGGAAGTTTACAAATCATATTAGTATCAGATCTAGGTTTCTTTAGGGTATTTGTGGAAAGTTGCAATATCAGAGAATTGTATTAAGAAGAAATTCATAGAACCATAACAGTGGCAAATGAGTTTGTTCACAACAACCGTAAAAATCCACCATAAGAGAGATTTGTGAGTCCAAAAAATACGTTTGTTGATATCTCTTGCAATATGACCCTCCTCATGGTATATCTAGAAAATAATCTTAGACCATTCAGGGAGGTTGGAGGCTCTAACTCGAAGATCCGATTAGAGGGAAAACTGAGAGATAATGAAGACCCAAAAAAGGAGTTGAGGAAAGAGCTCGAGAAAGGAAAGCTAAGTTCTAGTGTCATTACCCCTTCAAAGTATTTATTTAAAATGGAAGAGAAAGTGGATATCAAGTCATACCAAGGTGAGATCGATGGATTAAAGTTGAACAATTGGTTGCAATAATTAGAGGTTTATTTTAGTGTTCATGATATAGACGAGGAGAAAAATATTCTAATTTCCCAACTAAAATTAGAGGACCATGCATTGACCTGGTGGGAAAGCCACATAGAGTAACTTAGGATGGACGATGATCCACTAATAACTAAGTGGGAGGATCTCAAAACCCTCATTAAGTCCCAATTATACCATATAGGATTTTTAGAGGATCAATGGATCCATTGGCTTTACTTCAGGAAAATGCAAGGGAAGAGTGTGCATGAGTAAACCACCAAATTTAGAAACATGGTTATCATGTTGGGTATCTCTCCAAAGAACCCATATATACTCCTCAAGTATTTGGGGGATCTACAGAGTCATTTACGAAAGAAAGTGATTCTCTTCAAGCTTAATACAATTGATGAGTGATATGTGCAAGCACGATATCTAGAAAATATAGGCCACAACAAAGGAAATCCAAGTGGCTCCAAACAGAGTGAGCATCAAGATGGTTCCAAGGAGGGAAAGAAGAAGTGGAAAAGGAAAGGAAAGAATATGAAAACCATTTCATATCAATGCAAGGATCCAAGTAACCACTATAACCATTAAAATATTGATGATCACACTAGAGAAAAATGTTGGAAACTACATCCAGAGCTAAACCCTAAGTGTAACATCCTGCTCTTGCGCACACTGAGAGAAATTATTCTTTGAGGATACTTTCTCGCAAGTGATCCAGATTATTATACTATTAAACATTTGATTTTGATTATGAGGCGGTATGGGTTGATGACATTTTGTTTTTCTGCATTGACATAGATAGGTGCTATTGACTTGATTTTACTAAGTGTACAAGATTTTGGACCTCGAGGATGCAGAGGCATCAATGGAACCCCTTAGACTCTGGATCGAGTTGGGGAGTGAACCATTGGGGTTTGATTATTTTATATGTGATATTAGTGCATCTGATTAGATGATATGATATGTATATATTTCTGACATGTTTCATTGATGATGCAGGTTGACGATAGCTTATTGACTAGACTCACATGTGGAGTAAAGGGGTTACACACGACTACTAAAGACGTTGAGGGAGAGATGTGGACAACAACCCTGCCACAACCTACTAGCACTCTCGTCGTGGCTCGAGCTGTAGGTTAACGACTACCTAGTTCGAGAAGACCCACAATGTCGTGAGGGCCAATTGCGAAAGTCTCTCACAATGATTCTAAGGGGCACACAATAAGGCATGGGCCTTATTCCTTAGAGGCCTTTAGTCTCCCACGAGATCACCTAAAGGAGTATTGACTCCAGGGGTTTTAGATGTCTACCAAGTCAGTCAAGACGCGAGTGGCACCCTTGGAGCATGTAGTGCAACCTAAAGGGTACGTCGCACAAGAAAAATGAAAGGAGGCGAGTGGCACCCTTAGAGCACATAGTGCATCCTGAAGGGCACATCACACAAGAGAAACAAAAAGAGGCGAGTGGCACCCTTGGAGCACCTAGTGCGTCTTGAAGGGCACATCGCGTTGTTATTTAATAAATGGATAAATCTAGATGGCTTTAGGATGAATAACGTGTTAAGGAAGATTTAAAATTTTTCCCCTAATAAAATGTCGCCCAACCTAGGAAAATAAATTCTAGGTCTAAATTATACTTGTGATAAAAAGTTTTATCTATTTATTTAAAACAAATATAAATATAAATATAATAATGATATAAATATATATATAATAATGATAATATTCATTAATCTTGTGACAAGAAGGGGGTAAGCAATTAAATTGATTTATATAAATCTTTTGGGATAAAATCTAAAAAGGGGAAATAATTGTTTTACTATATTATGCTAATAAAAAAAAATTATTCATTAAAAAGAAAAAACGGAAAAGGGTAAGTTTGTGCACATGCCTTTTTGAGTTTAAATAAAAAAGGGAAAGAGGGAAATCTAAAATAATTAGGAAACTAGGAAAAAGAGGGAAACATAAAAAGAAGGGGAAAACACAAGGAAAAAGCAGAAAGTCTAACTTAGAATGGTATCTAGCATTTAAGAACTTTCTAATTTAAACTCAACTAATAAATTAATAAGGGGGAAAGTCATTAAAACTTGTAAGGGAATATGGGGACACCTAGGAGAGATTCTAGGAGTGCCTTTAGGTGAGTGAGGGAAATAGGGGTAATTAATTAATTAATGAAATTAATTTATGGAGGAATGAAGGGGATGAGCGACACATATACGAGGAGGATTTTTATGAATTAAATTATTAAACATTAAATTAAATGGGATTTTGGGAAGGTAAAGGACTTCGAAACTCTATATAATGGAGGGAGGAGAAGGATGATGGATCTCTTCTGTGATGCGTAACGTTACACTGCAGAAATTTATACTTGAATGACTTACCTTGTGGGAGTTGGGATACCCATCTCAGTAAGGAGTGGTAGCTCGGCCTTGCGAGGCAAGATGGGAGCTAGTTGATTCTCTGGTTAGTGTGTGTGGCCCCTTTGTGGTTCGGGGGGATAAGCGGGAAGAAGACTACCCCTAGCCTTGGATGGGAGGTACCGGTGAAGTCTCATCCATTGACAAGAGGGAGTTGCATGGAGCGCGCGGGACATCAACTCAGAGCAGACAAGTTAGGCTACGATAGGCTTCCTTTATTTCTGCATGGTATATCGTTAGTATGATTTATGCTTTTAGTTTTGTATGTTTAATTGGGTAAATAAAATGATTGTCTTAGCATTCCAGTTGATGACTGAAATTTCTGCCATAGCCTTAAGCTCGTTATTGATTGATTCCCTTGGCTTTTGATCCCTGCATATCTTGACCGTCATATGGTTTATTGATTTGTGATGATTTGCATTTTATTTATTTTTGCCTTCATCCCTAACTCATTAGTCCACGCCTGAGAAGTCGACCAGGAGCCTGATCTACGGTCGTCTCTTCGATGTTAATAGACCTATGGATCTAAACGACCGGATTTTCTGTTCATGGATGATGAGCGAAGTATGCTTCTGCCCATCCGTCTAACCCCGATGATTGTCCCTGGTTGAGTAAATGTCTTACACTGTGGTGGTTTTTCTTCCTGCAACGATCCTCTTAAGACCCTTGTGTTGATCCCTGCATTTAATATCCTCCCTGGTAATCATTAAATGATGATTCTAATGCTTCTCCTGGTGATTCATTGTGTGATTTTCCTTAGTTATGTTCTACCTTTACTCTATGATCTTACTCTGCATTTCCTGTATTCAATAGTTTTTTTTTTCTCTGCAATTTTTTTTCACTAAGCCTTAGTTTATTGAAGAAGATCTCATCCTGCATGGTACACTTGATTGACAGCCTTTATTTGACTAAGTATTTCCTTGAATGGCAGCAAGGCTATGCCTTGAGGCACAACGAGAGTTTTTTATTGAGTGTGTGCTTCCTTTTGCACTTGAACCACTACAAATTCTTCACCGGAGTGCCAAGGATTTTGATTTTTCTTGCACAACATTTGTTGCCCGTCTACTAGCAATTTTGCCACTTGTTAAAGCTGCCTTCCGAAGCTTTCTAACCTCTACAAATTTCCATTCATCCCAGCGAGTATCCATGACTTCTTCACTGTGAAAAATGTGTTCATTTCTCCCCACGAATTGCCTCACTCCATTTTTTTAGTTTCCGTGAAATTGACTGAATCTACCAACATTTTTCATCTTACATAGACATGTTTTTATCATGAATTCAAGGCGTCTTTATCACCGAATACAACATGATTGTCACTGAAATTGCCGCGCTTTTATCATTGAAGTTAAAGAATTTTTTTTTATCACCGAATACAATGTGTTTGTCACTGAATTTACTACGTATTTATCACTGGAATTATAGCATATTCATCACAGGGTTTAAAACGTTATTTTTATCACTGAATTCCACATTTTATCACTAAGTCTACAACGTTTTTATCACTGGGTTCAAAATGTTTTCATCACTGAAATTAAAACGTTTTTCCCCAGTAATTGCAATGAATTTCATAATACAGCATTATAACTGCTCCAGTCATTACCACAAAATTATATTAGTGCAGCGAATAGAATAGCTCCTGTTAATTACCACCAATTTTCCATTAAAGATGACTGCGTTTTTTTGTTGAATGACCACGAGTTTTCCCTAAAGTTGACTACGTTTTACTGTTTAAAGACCACGGATTTTCCATTACATATGACTGTGTTTGTTGCTTTAAATACCACGATTTTCCCTTAAATTTGACTGTTTTTTTTTTAACCTGGGAATGACAAAAAAATTTAGACAACTAACTTTTTTCTTCTGCATCCTTACCCTCGAGTTTTCTTTTCTTTTTCCTGACAGAAATAATATTTTTCATTATGGTTCTGGACAACTTCCCTCAATTTTTAACTAACAATGATAATTATGGTTGTAGGATATAGTTTAACAATGGCATTAAGTGCATTAAATGGCTCTGAATGACATTAAATATGATTAGGCATATAGCAATTAATCTCATTAGATGAATTGGGCATGAAATCTCATTGAATGCATATGGTAGTAAATCTCATTGAATTATTTGGCATTTATAGCTTGTAATGTACAACTTGTATTTTCGTTAATGTGATATTCAATTGTTAATTGATGAGTTAGATTGTATTAATGATAGATTGAATTGTTATTGTTGTCTAAATTGTCATTTAGACTTGTGAATTAGATTGCACTTGAGGTTTAATTAGCCTTGCACATTATTGACTATTAGTCATCTAGACTTGCTAATTTGGATATGAGATTAAAGTTAATTCGATATATAGTTATTGTTAATTTGGTAAATTGGACTCTCTAATTTAAAGTTGTATTTCATGTTAAGATAGGTTGTAAATCAGTGACTAGTTGTATTGAGACTGGTTAATTTAGATTTGTATTTAGCGTTTTATTAGACGGTAAATAATGAACAGTTTAGACTTGATAAAGGGTTGGATTATTGACGAAGTCGTGTTTTGGCTTGTGTCTTCCCTTGTTTTCGTCCACTAGTGTCTCATCAACATGTTGATTGGGGTTGGGCATGGTTTTCTTATCGGTATTCGGCCCCTAGTACATCATATTTATCTAGAGTCCTTGGTCCAGATAGGATGTGTTGTACCAAGGTTATTGATGCGTCTATCACCTGGGGATGACATGATTCCTGATGAGGGGATCATGGTGCGTCCTATTGGATAGCGGCGATCGAGAACTTGGCAGGAGTCGATGCGTTCTGTGTGAGTGTAATTTTCTTTAGACGAATGGGTGGAATGCCTTCAGGCATTTGGTTCGCGCGCCTTGAGGTTTTAGTCTTGTTCGTTTGTGGTCATTGTGTTGGGAGGGGAATGTTGTCCCTTAGCTTGTAGGTGTGTCTTGTTGTGTCGGGCGGGTACTCATTCCTCCTTTTTGTTCTACGCATGTTTTCCCAATTTCCCTTGTGCCAGTGCGTCGAGTCATAGTTGCCTGTTGCCTGGACTACGTGCTTGCGTTCATCATCAATGGTGTAGTTAACTATTGTTGTCGTCACCTTCTTGCCTAAAAAAAAAAAAAAAAAAACTTTGCACTTCTGCTTCGCTTGTAGTCGTAATGATGGGGTTGTCGCATATGGTATCAGAGCGGGGTTCAACCTGCAACTTGGGATCACTATGTCTTTCGTTGATATGATTTTGATTATAATGTTTCTAATTGAGTTGACTTGCATTTGTGCAGGTAATCATGGTTGGAGGACATCGTGGAGGTAGACGACGGGGTGCTAGGGGAGGAGGCGCGACGCCTCCGATAGCATCCATGCCTGAGGGGTCTAACCCCCAGGGAGACGAATAGGTTGTCGAGTAGGAGCAGATAGCGGTGGGTGATGTGGTTGGAATGATAAGGTCTTTTCATCAGATGTCTGAGGCATTGATCAACCATTGGACAGAGATGAGGCCAGGGCACCGGCACCCCCTGAGGGTCCACTGCGCAGTCCAGTCGGTACTGGTAACATTCACCACAAACTCGAGAAGGTCAAATTTCCCAAGTTCTTTGGTGCCCCAAACGACACAGCCACCGAGGCATGGTTGGAGAATATGGTGATGTGCTTTGAACTTCGAGAATATATCTCCAGCATGAAGGTCCACATGGCGGTATTTCAACTGAAGGGGAGCTAAACATGGTCATCGAAGAAGTATCATGGGAACTGTTTAAGGAACGGTTCCGAGAGAGGTACCTATCAGAGGAATTCATTGAGCGTTATCTCAATGAGTTCAACGCCTTACGATAGGGTGGTCGTACGGTGCCCGAGTAGAAGGCCCGTTTTATGGATTTTTTTCGGTATGCTTCACATCTTAATAATGAGAAACTTAAGGTCAACAGGTTCGTGTTCGGCCTTAATAGAAGTTTACGTGCAAAGGTTAGGATTCTTATGCCTCAAACCTTGCATGATTCCATCCATAAGGCCCTCATAGTAGAGGAGGAGATTATCAGCGGGGATCAGAGTAGGAATCCAGTGAGACCAACAGGGTAGGTGTCATCTGGTGCGCAGCAACATCAGAAACCAGCCAAACATGCACTAGGATATCGTGGCTTCCAGAGGGGATCCACTTTCACTACACCTTAGCAACTGACACCTCGACAGTGGACACCTTATTGGGGACCACAACATCAGCAATAGCATCGACCACAATAGCAGCAGTAGCGTCGACCGCAACAGCAACAGTTTAGGCCTGTTCAACAGAACAGACCAGGATTCCAGGCCAGTGGGCTGTCATCTTCTACTTCAGGTACCAGGAGTACTAGACCAAAAAAGGGGTGTTGGACGTGTGGGAAGCCACACTACCAGCGTGACTGCCCAATGGAGAGGATTAGATCATATGGATCATTCGGACCCACTACCATGGGAGATTTGGGCAAGGCCCATCAGATTCATGAAATGGTGAATAAACACCAAACAGAGCACCAGTCGACTGTGCTCAAGACTTGAGGTACCGTTGCTGACCAGACACTTATCATTTTGATAGATCACGGTGCTACCGAGAGTTTCATTTCTATTGTAGCGCTAAAAAGGATTAAGGTAAAGGCAGTTGAAGAAGACGGATTTAGCTTCATAGAGATGGCTTCGGGAGCCAAACAGAAGGTTGGAGGAAAGATTACGGGTTGTACCCTTAACCTGGGAGAGTTTGTCACCAGGTATAACCTTTACATCATGATCTTAGGATGTTATGACGTTGTGATCAATATGGACTAGTTGGAATCGCATGAGGCGATACTCAATTGTAAGACAAAACGGTTGAGCTTGGTTGATGATGAGGGGAAAAGATTCATGATTGTAGGACGAAACCAGGGAGTTTCCCTGAGGTTCATCTCATCCTTGCAGCTATGGAAGAGCATGCACAAGGGATGTAATCTTTATGCGATCCTTGCGTTAAATGAGAAAGGAGTAGCGGAAGGTCTAGAACACCTTCCTGTGGTGAGAAAGTTTGCGGACATCTTCCTAGAGGATTTACCTGGGATGCCACCAGACATGGAATTGGAGTTTACTATAGACCTAAAACTGGGGATTGAACTGATAGCGATAACGCCTTATCGGATTTCGACCCCAGAGTTATAGGAGTTGAGAATGCAACTGAAAGAATTGTTGGACCTGGGACTGATACATCCAAGTGTGTCACCGTGGGGTGAGCCTGCTATTTTCATATGAAATAAGGATGGGTCCTGGAGGATTTGCATTGATTACCATCAATTGAACAAGGAAAATATCAAGAATCAATATCTATTATCGAGGATAGATGATCTGTTTGATCAAATGAAAGGTGCGATAGTGTTCTCAAATATCGATTTGCGATCAGGGTATCACCAGTTACAGATCAAGGAGGATGATGTCCCTAAAACCACCTTTAAGATGAGGTTTGGTCATTACGAGTTTAGTGTTTTACCATTTGGAATGACAAACACCCCAGGGGTATTTATGAGTTTGATGAATGGGGTGTTCCGGGAGTACTTGGACAAGTTCGTCCAAGTATTCATTGCCGATATTTTTTTTTACTCTTGGACGACAGAGGAGCATGACGAGCACTTGTTCTTGGTACTACACTGTCTGCGAGAGCACAAATTGTATGGGAAGTTGTCCAAATGCTCATTTTATCAATCAAAGATTCACTACTTGAGGCATGTCATCTCCGACATAGGTATTTTTGTGGATCCAACAAAGGTCGATGCTATTATGGAATGGCTTGTGCCGACAAACATCCTAGAAGTATGTAGCTTCATGGGTTTATCAAGATACCATCAACGGTTCGTCAAAGGATTTTTGAAGATAGAAAATCTGATCACGGAGTTGAAGAAGAAGAACAAGAAGTTTATTTGGACTGAGAAATGTGTGGAAGCTTTTAGGAGGCTGAAGGAGTTGTTGACAATGACACCGATACTAAAGGCCCCTGACATGGACATGAAATTCTTGGTATGCACTAATGCATCCAAGCAAGGCTTAGGGAGATTCTTGATGCAATACAGTCGAGTGATCAATTACATCTCAAGGAAGCTAAGAAGGCATGAGGAGAGCTATGCGACGAATGATTTGGAGTTGTTAGCCATTGTGTATGCCTTGAAGGTTTGGAGACACTACCTTGTTGGATGAAAATTTGAACTAAGGACGGACCACTGTGGACTACAACACATCTTTATGCAAAGTGACCTGAACGCACAAAAATGGCATTGGTCAGAATTACTTAGCGAGTACGAATTCAAGATTACTTACATAAAAGGAACAATGAACTAAGTGGTAGATGCATTGAGTCAGAGAGCATGCATATTTTCGGTGTTTCCTCTTCAGACGAATCTACGTGAAAATATTATAACTTTATAGCGTGACGATGACTGGAAAAAAGAGGTTGAGGGTTTTATCGGACAAAACACAATGATGGTACCAAGATTTTAAGGATTTACATTTGACAAAGATGGATTATTGAGGTTTAAAAATCATATTTACATACCACCGAACGACGAGTTGAGGATCTTGATCCTAAGCGAGGTTCATAGAGAAGTCTACATGGCTCACCCGAGAGTCACGAAGATGAGGGCAGACCTTAAACCCTTATTCTTCTGGAGGGGAATGAGGGAAGACATAGTAAAATATGTGGCTAGATGTCTAGAATCTTAGCAGGTAAAGGCTGAACATAGACATCCATCAGGATTACTACAACCACATGTTATTCCAGAATCAAAATGGGAGGTTATTTCAATGGATTTTATTGTTGGATTGCCACTGATGGCAAAGAGGCATGACTCAATTTTTGTAGTAGTCAACAATCTGATGAAGAGTGCTCATTTTATTCATGTTCTTAAGATGCATCAGGGACCTGACATAGCTATAGTTTTCATGAGTGAGATTGTGAGGTTGCATGGCATGCCTAAGAGGATTATATCTGATCAAGGATCGATGTTTACTGGATGATTTTAGATGAGTTTCCAAGAGGCCTTAGGAACCCAACTTAACTTCAGTACTGTGTATCACCCGGAGACTAACGGGAAGACTAAACAAATGAACTAGACCTTGGAGGACATGGTGTGCATGTACGTGATGGACCAACAAAAGAACTAGGAAGAATTCTTGCCACTGGTGGAATTCACTTATAACAATAGTTACCAAAGAACAATTAAGATGGCGCCTTTCAAGTTTCTTTATGGGTGACCATACCAGATGCCTTTGAGCTGGGATCAACTTGAGGATAGGGTCCTGGTGGGACTAGAAGTGATCCAAGAAATGGAAGAGAAAATGAAAACAATAATACAAAGGATTAAAGTAGCGCATGATCGACAGAAGAGTTATGTCGATGCACACCATGTCGACCGTAGTTACCAGGTTGGTGATCGAGTCTTCTTGTGGGTAAAACCACATAAGAGTTCGATCAAGTTTGGAAAGGGAGATAAACTCTCTCCTAGGTTCAGGGGACCTTTCGAGATTGTTGAAGGGAAGGGGCCCATGGCCTATCGACTAGCCTTGCCTGATTCTTTGAGGTGTATGCATGATGTTTTTCACGTATCTGTTTTGAGACATTATATTAGTGATCTTACACACGTTATTGACATGAGTTCCTTACAGGTATTGGATGAGAGGGCACTCATGGATGAGCCGATCCACATCCTGGATCATCGTGTTCAACAACTATGACGTCAAATAGTATATTAGGTCAAGGTCCAGTGGGACAACTATAGTCCGCACTCGCGACCTGGGAGGACTAATATGATATGCGCCAACAATTTCCATTTTTGTTTGATATATAGACTTATGATACTCTGGTACACATTATTTCGGCACTTATACTATGAAACTTCAGGATGAAGTTTAGACCAAGAGGGGGTGTATGTAACATCTTTCTCTTGCGCATGCTGAGTGAACTTATTCTTTGAGGACACTTGCTCACAAGTGATCCAGATTATTATACTATTAAACATTTGATTTTGATTATGAGGCGTTATGGGTTGATGACATGTTGTTTTTATGCATTGACATAGACAGGTGCTATTGACTTGGTTTTATTGAGTGTGCAAGATTTTGGACCTCAAGGATGCAGAGGTATCGATGGAACCCCTTGGACTTCGGATCGAGTCGGGGAGTGAACCATTGGGCTTTTACTGTTTTATATGTGATATTAGTGCATCTTATTAGATGATATGATATGGATATATTTCTGACATGATTTTTTGATGATGCAGGTTGACGATAGCTTGCCGACCAGACTCACATGTGGAGTAAAGGGGTCATGCATGACTACTAGAGACATTGAGGGAGAGGTGTGGAAAGAAGCCCCGCCACAGCCAACTAGCACTCACGTCATGGCTCTGTTGGTCACTATAATTGCTTAATTAATTTCAAACAACCAAGTGAAACATAAATTATCAACCCAGGGAAGTCTTTTGTTTCAAAGATAGTTGCGCACTATATATGCTCAATTCCAAAATCACTTAGTGTT
>ML781690.1:107730-120421 GCA_009831015.1 Picea engelmannii | reverse complement strand
TTCGTGTTTCGGCATATGCATCCTCGGACTGTGTAGCAGCTCCCGTGTTTCAGCATCAGCTCAACAGCGGCTTGGGCAGTTCTGTGTTTCAGCAATGGTCTGAAATACTATTCTGCAAATATGGACACTTCTGCACTTCTAATGAATGGTTAGGTTCAAAAGTAATGTAAAGTATTATGCAAAACAGATTAAGCATAAAATAATGAGAAAGGACGTTGTATACCTTGGAATGATCAGATGAAATGATAGTATAAGTCAAAATGCAGGTGATGAAGGGTAAAATAATAGCAAAAAGTATGGGCAAAAAGGGTACAATATGTGGTCCTAACAGGCTCGAACTGTAGTTTAATGACTGCATAGTTCGAGAATACCCACGATGCCATGAGGGCCGACTGCAACAGTTGCTCAATATGATTCTAAGGGGTGTGCAATAATGCATGGGATTTATTCCTTAGAGGCTCGTAGTCTCCCATGAGATCACCTAGCGAAGTATCGACTCCATGGGTTTTATATGTCTACCAAGTCACTCAAGAGGCGAGTGGCACCCTTGGAGCATGTAGTGCATCCTGAAGGGCACATTGCACAAGAAAAATGAAAGGAGGTGAATGGTACCCTTGGAGCACGTAGTGCATCCTGAAGGGCACGTTGTGCAAGAGAAACAAAAAGAGGCGAGTGGCACCCTTGGAGCACCTAGTGCGTCCTGAATGGAACGTCGCATTGTTATTTAATAAATCGATAAACCTATATGGCTTTAGGACGAATAACGTGTTAAGGAAGATTTAAAACTTTTCAACTAATAAAATGTCGCCGAGCCTAGGAAAATTAAGTCTAGGTCTAAATTATACTTGTGATAAAATTTGTATCCATATATATATATATATATATATATATAATAAATAATAATGATAATATTCATTAATATTGTAACAAGAAGGGGGTAAGCAATTAAATTGATTTATAAAAATATTTTGGGATAAAATCTAAAAGGGGGAAATAATTGTTTTACTATATTATGCTAATAAAAAAATTTATTCATTAAAAAGAAAAAGGAAAAAAAGGGTAAGTTTCTGCACATGCCTTTTTGAGTTTAAATAAAAAAGGGAAAGAGGAAAATCTAAAATAATTAGGAAACTAGGAAAAAGCGGGAAACATAAAAAGAAAGGGGAAACACAAGGAAAGAGAAGAAAGTTTAACTTAGTAAGGTATGTAGCATTTAAGAACTTTCTAATTTAAACTCAACTAGTAAATTAATAAGGGGGAAAGTCATTAAAACTTGTAATGGAATATGGGGACACCTAGGAGCGATTCTAGGTGTGCCTTTAGGTGAGTGAGGGAAATAGGGGTAATTAATTAATTAATGAAATTAATTTATGGAGGAATGAAGGGGATGGGTGACACATGTACGGGGATAATTTTTATGAATTAAATTATTAAACATTAAATTAAATTGGATTTTGGGAAGGTAAAGGACTTCAAAACTCTATAAAATGGAGGGAGGAGAAGGATGATGGATCTCTTCTATGATGCATAATGTTACACTGCAGAAATTTATACTTGACTGACTTAGCTCATGGGAGTTGGGATGTCCAACTCAGTGAGGAGTGGTAGCTCGGCCTTGCGAGGCGATCTGGGAGCTAACTGATTCTCTAGTTAGTGTGCGTGTCCCATTTGCAGCTCAGGGGGATAAGGGGGAAGAAGAGTACCCCTAGCATTGGTTGGGAGGTACCGGTGAAGTCTCACCAATCGGCAAGCAGGAGTTGCACGGAGTGCACGGGACACCAACTCAAAGCGAGTGACTTGGGCTACGATACGCTTCCTTTATTTATGCATGGTAGATTGTTAGTATGATTTATTCTTTTATTTATGTATGTTTAATTGGGTAAAGAAAATAATTTTCTTAGAATTCCAGTTGATGACTAAAATTTTCCCCATAGCCTTAAGCTTGTTGTTGATTGATTCCCTTGGATTTCGATCCCTTCATATCTTGATCATCCTATGGTTTATTGATTTGTGATGATTTGTGGTTTATTTATTTTTTCCTTCATCCATAACTCATCAGTCGATGCCTGAGCAGTCGGCCATGAGCCTGATCTATGGTCGTCACTTCAGTGTTAATAGACCTATGGATCTAAACGCCTTGTTTTTATGTGCGTGGATGATGAGCGAAGGATGCTTCTGCCCAACCGTCTAAACCTAATGATTGTCCATGGTTGAGTAATTGTATTGCACTGTGGTGGTTTTTCTTCCCACAACGAACCTCTTAAGACCCTTTTGTTTATCCATGCATTTAATACCCTCCCTGGTAATCGTTAAAGGCCGATTCTAATGCTTCTGCTGGTGATTCATTGTGTGTTTTTCCTCACTTCTTATCTACCTTTACTCTACGATCTTACTTTGTGTTTCCTTTATTCAATAGTTTTTTTTATCTCTGCAATTTTTTTTCTTTGAACCTTAGTTTATTGAAGATGATCTCAACCCGCAAGGTACACTTGATTGATAGCCTTTATTTAACTGAGTATTTCCTTGAATGGAAGCAAGGTTGTGCCTTGAGGCACATTGAGAATTTTTCATTGAGTGCATGCTTCTTTTTGAAATTGAACCACTACAAATTCTTCATTAGAGTGGCAACAATTTTTCTTTTGGTTGGACAACATTCACTGCCCATCTCCTAGCGATTTTTCCATCTGTTAAGGCTGCCTTCTGAAGCTTGCTAACCTCTACAAATTTCCATTCATCCCAACGAGTATCCATGCCTTGTTCACTATGAAAAAAACGTTCATTTCTCCCCACGAATTGTCTCACTCCATTTTTAAATTCTCTATGAAATTGACTGAATTTACCATAGTTTTTCAGCCTACATCAGCGTGTTTTTATCACTGAATACAACATGATTGTCACTTAAATTACCGTGTTTTTATGATTGAAGTTAAAGCGTTTTTTTATCACTGAATACAAAGTGTTTGTCATTGGATTTATTGTGTATTTATCACTGGAATTATAGTGTATTCATCAATGGGTTTACAATGTTCTTTTTATCACTGAATTCACCATTTTATCACCGAGTCTACAATGTTTTTATCACTGGGTTCACAACGTATTCATCATTGAAATTACAACTTTTTTCCCCAGTAATTCCAATGAATTTCATAATACAACATTATAACTTCTCCAGTAATTACCACAAAATTATCTTAGTGCGACGAATAGAATAGCTCTTGTTAATTACCACAAATTTTCCATTAAAGATGACTGCGTTTTGTTGTTGAATGACCACAAGTTTTCCTTAAATTTGACTATATTTTGCTGTTTAAAGACCACGAATTTTCCATTACAGATTACTGTGTTTTCTTCTTTAAAGACCACGATTTGCCCTTAAATTTGACTGCATTTTTTTTAACCTTGGAATGACAACAAATTTTAGACAACTAACTTTTTGCTTCGGCGTCCTTACCCCCGAGTTTTCTTTTCCTTTTCCTGACAACAATAATATTTGTCATTATGGTTCTGGACAACTTCCCTCAATTTTTAACTAGCAATGATAATTATGGTTGTAGGATATAATTTAACAATGGCATTAAGTGCATTAAATGGCCTTGAATGACATTGAATATGATCAGTCATATAGCAATTAATCTCATTAGATGAATTGGGCATGGAATCTCATTGAATGCATATGGCAGTAAATCTCATTAAATTATTTGGCATTTATAGCTTGTAATGTACAACTTGTCTTATCGTTAATGTGATATTCAATTGCTAATTGATGAGTTAGATTGTATTAATGATAGATTGAATTGTTATTGTTTTCTAAATTGTCATTTATACTTGCGAATTAAATTGCACTTGAGGTTTAATTAGCCTTGCACATTATTGACTAGTAGTCATCTAGACTTGCTTATTTGGATATGAGATTAAAGTTAATTCGATATATAGTTATTGTTAATTTGGTAAATTGAAATCTCTAATTTAAAGTTATGTTTCATGTTAAGATAGGTTGTAAATCACTGACTAGTTGTATTTAGACTGGTTAATTTAGATCTGTATTTAACGCTTTATTAGACGGTAAATAATGACCAATTTAGACTTGATAAAAGGGTTGGGTTATTGACGAAGTCATGTTTTGTCTTGTGTCTTCCCTTGTTGTCGTCCACTAGTGTCTCGTCGACCTGTTGATTGGGGTTGGGCATGATTTTCTTATCAGTATTGATCCCCTAGCACGTTAGATTTATCTAGAGTCCTTGTTCTAGATCAGATGTGTTGTACCAAGGTTATGGACGTGTCTATCACCTAGGGACGTCATTATTCTTGATGAGGGGATCATGGTGTACCCTATTGGATAGCGGTGATCGAGAAATTGGTCGGAGTCGGTGTGTTCTGTGTGAGTGTTGATGATCATTGTAAGTTTCTTTAGGCGTATGGGTGGAATGCCTTTAGGTGTTTGGTTCATGCGCCTTGAGGTTCTAGTCTTGTTCGCCTTTGGTCATTGTGTTGGGAGGGGGATGTTGTCCCTTAGCTTGTAGGCGTGTCTTGTTGTGTCAGGAGGGTAGTCATTTCTCCTTTTTGTTCTACACATGTTTTCCCAATTGCCCTTATGCTAGTGCATGGAGTCATAGTTTCATGTTGCCTGGAATGTGTGCTTGCGTTCATTGTCAGTGGTGTAGTTAACTTTTTTCTTCATCACCTTCTTGCCTAAAAAAAAAAGACTTTGCACTTCTACTTCGCATGTAGTCATAATGATGGGGTTGTCACACTAAGAACCATAATAAGGATTCCCAAAAGAAAAACCTTATAGCCACATATTCAAGCAATTAAGTAGAGAGAAACATAAATGTGGATGAGAATGTTTTCTACACTTATGTTAAGCCCTATACAAATCCCATGTTATGTACAAAACCCCTTATTAATCCCCTTAATAAATTAGTACATTAATTGTTTTATATTTGTATGTATGCTATAAAACCCTTCATCACACCCTTTCGTTATAATTGTATCCTTGGTCTCCTATATATATAACAAGGAGACCTAGTCTTAAAATCATCTTATCTCATCTCCTATTGTATTCTGAATTGGATATACTGTAAAAGGAGGTTTCCCCCTTGAAGTGGATTGTAATCATTGATTGTTTGTCATTTTATAAGGCATTGGATCATAACATTTGGTATCAGAGCATTGATTATAGGGTTTTTCTTCTACAAGAAAGTCATCTTAGAATATTTGCTATAACATTTTTTTTTTTTGGGACAATTCAAAAAATACAACTTGGAGGTTATTTATAAGACATTTCAAGGTATCTATGGTAGAAATTTAAGCTTCTAGGTCATTATACTTTCGGAAATACACCCTATGGAATTTGCGATTTTTTACTAGTCCTATTACTAGTATCAAACATGTTCTCCAGGTAAAATTGTCATATAATATTCGTAGAGGATCCAAATTATATGAGAATAGTTTCATTTGAAAGAGTAGATTTATTAGTATTTCCGGTACAATTTTTCAGATTCAGGTATCAAATATTGGACATGTGGCATTCTTTACAAGTTCTCTCTCTAGAAAAGTCCAAAAAGAAGCAAGGTTCGGGACTGCTATCATATATTTCACTTGGCACATCAAATTTTGTTCAAACCTATGGAATTATAGAGAGTACACATCACAATACTACATACAAAAATTCCAGACTTAGAAGGGATGAAAATGCATAAATACATCAAAAGGAAGGTCGGCCAGGAGGACAAACTCCAAACTAAGGGTTTGGCATGTATGTAACTTACAATTGAAATAACCTTTTATTAGAAGGTATATTTTGGGTGTTTCAAAACTAGTGATAAAGAGAAAAAATAAGAGCATTAGTATTTTTTCACATGGATCCAAAGGCTACTCCAAAAATTACTTAACCCACTAAACCTCCAAAGATCTCAACCATGACTCAAGATGAAATCCAAAAAGTTTATAACCATATGGACAACATGATCTCTAAAAGTAGGGAATATATGGAGAAGAATATGGATGAAAATAAATACAAAATTCTTTGAAGGAATTGTAAAATTCCATGAAGGAAATACAAAATTCCATGTCTTCCAAGTTCTTTTAGGCTCTAGATGAGAGACTCCTTAAAGGAGATATCAAAATGAAAGGAACCCATGAAAATAAAGGTAGTATTGTGGTTGAACAACCTACTGATAATAATTAATTTTCAAGTGTATTTAATTATGGTGGGGGTCCTAAATTCAACTCTCCTATGATTGAACTAAAGAAGTTTGATGGAATTGATGTCCTTACCTCAGTGAACAAAATAGAGCAATATTTTGAAATACATAATATTATGGATGATAATAAAATGATTCACATAGCAACTTTGAACTTTGAGATAAAACCATATCAATGGTATCAATGTGTAGTTAAAAAAAATCCCCCGTTTTATCATTATACTCGGAGTCTATTTACAAGAGACTTAGAAGCACAATGTGGGAAAGTTTGGAAACATGACTACTTCATTAAATTTACAAGAATCAATCACTTAGGTGACATTGAAGATTAGAATTCAGAATTTCATGTATTGGCCAAAAGGGTGGATGACATAAGTGTTGAATAATTGTTGCAAGATTACATTGGTGGATTAAAAGAAGAAATTAAACATGATATTTTCTTAAAACATCCTGCAAACATTATGGAATATATGCAATGTGCTCATCATATTAAATCCAAGAATAAGGCTACACAGAAGTCTACCATTGGATTTTCATTCATAATACAATTGGACCACAACTGACAAGGTTGTCACCTCAACAAATGTATGAAAGAAGAGAAAAGGGACTATGTTCCAATTGTTACAACAAGTAAAGTAAGGGGAATAAATGTTGTGAGAATAAAGTATTCTACATAGACAATGAAGAGGAAGAAGATCAAGAATTGGAACCATCACAAGATCTAGGGCTAGAAGAGACTACTCGAAGGATATATTGTCATGCATTGCTCAATAACATTACCCCACAAACCCTGAATATAGAAGGATATATAAAAAAATACAAAGGTAACACTGTTCATTGATTTTGGTCGTACCCATAACCTCGTCAACTGAAAATTAGCAAAAGATCCCAATTGCTGTGTATATCTAGAACTAGAGTTCCAAGTAATGATTGCAGATGGAGGTACCATAAATTTTTCTAGGAAGCGTCATAGTATTAATCTCAATTATGAGGAGTATTTATTGGATAGTCACATTATTTACATCCAAATGGGTGGTGTTGATGTCGTATTAGGGGTCCAATGGTTACCATCAATGGGAACAGTGGCCCTTAATTTTCAATATATTTTCATGAGATTTCCCTTAGAAGGAAAGGAAATTGAGCTTAGAGGTATCCAAGGAAAACCCTCTAAAGTGATAAGCTCTAACAACATGGAAAAATTACTCAAAAGGGGACACCATGGTGAAATTGCGTGATTGATCTTAAAAGATTCTCAAAATATATATCCTCTACTTCAATGGATCTCCAAAAAGTTATCAAAAATCATTCCAAGGTATTTGGAGATATTCCTAAGGTCCTTCCACAACTTCAATATCATGACCATGCTATTAATCCACACCAATTAAGTGTACATCCAATATTCCATGTTTCTTTCTTAAAGAAGATAACCAATGACAAGAACGTAGTGCAATTTTTTTTATCATAGATGAATGGATAAGGGATAATCATACTAGAACCAGAAAAAATCCTTTAAATAAGGATTGAAAAGCTACAAAATCAATCAGCTATTGAGTACCTTGTCATGTGGAAGAACATACTTGTGGAAGAGGCGACATGGGAAGATGTTTTCTTAATGCATACAAACCCACGGTTGTCAAGTGTTCATGACAACAATTGTTTGAATGGGAGGGGCATGTTAATCCCTATACAAAACTCCATACAAAGATCTTATTATGTATAAAACCCCTTATTAAGCCCCTTATTGAGTTATAAAATATCTTGTGTTATATCTGTAAGTAGGATCTGAACCTCTTCATCAAACCCTTTCATTATAATTGTACTCTTTGTATCTCTATATATACCAAGGAGACATAGTATTAGGATCATATTATCTCATATTATATTGTATTATGAATTGGATATATTGTAAAAGGAGGTTCCCCCCTCGAAGTGGATTGTAATTATTAACTTTTAATATTTTTTTAAGGCACTCGATCAAAACAAATTCAGTTAGAAGGAGGTGAATCTGAGTATCCTCCATCATAAAGAAGAGAAGAAGATGACAAAAATGTTCCATATCAAAATCTCGATCAATAATACCAAGTTAGATTCTTTTTTCAATTCTGGTTTATAGGCCAATCTCATAGAATTCGATCTAGTCAACAAGATTGGGTTGGAGTTTCATGATCATCCAATCCCATATCCACTGGGGTGGGTGAACATGGCTGCAAAAATCAAGGTAAAAAAAAGTTGTAAGATCAAAATTTGTTGTAAGTGTCAATTTTATGGATGAAGAGGAGATATATGTAGTTCCCCTATACATGTGTGTTGTAGTGTTTGGAATCCCCTACATGTACATGATGGTTGCGCTCTTCATGCATAGAGAAATCCAATACCTCCTGATTAAGGATGGGAAATACTACATCATCAATGCAAACAAAGGTAAATTGAAGATATCACTAGTAAGTGACAACCAAGCCAAAGTTTTGATTAGTTCCAGTAAGAAATATGCATTTCTTTTCTTAAGAGAGAAGCATCCAGTTGATGAATCAATAAAGGTAAATGAATATTTAGAGGGATGTTACAATAAGAAAAAACAATAGTTGTAGGAGTTTCTATAAGCATACATAGGATTTTTCTAGGAGCCTAAAGGGATATCACCTAAGTGAGAAGGAAAGCATGAGATACAGTTCTTACCTAACTCCCCATTACCTAATATTGGGTTATATAGATAGTTTGTTCTGGAGGTAGATAAAGTGAATAAAAAATTGTAGTTGTTTCTAGAGTAGGAAGCAATTTGACCAAGAATCTCACCTTATGGGTCACCTATCATCATTATACCCAAGAAGGATGGGACTTGACAGTTGTGTATCAACTTTAGAGCTTCAAACAAGATTACACTCAAGAATCAATACCCTCTACCTAGTTTTGATTATTTGTTAGACTAGTTGTAGCATGCCAAGTACTTCATCAAGATGGATCTAAAATTGAGATACCACCAGGTATGTGTCAAATAATAAGACACCTTGAATATTTTATTCAAGACAAGGCAAGGTTTATATGAATGACTAGTCATTCCATTTGGTTTATGTAATGCACCATTTATATTTATTAGGATGATGAATGATGTATTACGCCCATATTTAGATTCATTTATAATATATTTATATGATATATTGATTTATATCTCTACATAGGAGGAGTACATATCACATCTCATATAGGTGTTATAAACTCTGAAAAATCACCACTTACTAGATAACCTCAATAAATGTAAGTTTTCTCAGTAGTCATTGGCATATTTGGGGTATATGATCAGTGTAGAGGAGACCAATATAGATATCGCAAATATGGAGGCCATCATAAAATATCCATATCCTACTAATTCCACTGGATATAGGAGATTTTTTTTGGTAGCGTAGTAACTACAAAATTTCATAATATCCTTTGTAGTGGAACTTGCACCACTGCATGCCATAAGAACAAGAGGTAAGAGTTTATAGTGGGTAAAGAACAAAGAAAATAGATTTCAATGAGCTAAAATGAAATCTTGGTCAAACACCATTTCTCACATTGCCTACATTGCAAAGTCCATTTGAAGTGGAGACATATGAAAATGGGTATGCTATGGGACTAGGTGTGATGCAAGGAGGGAAGCCAATATTCTATCATTTTGAAATGTTTCATGGGGGAGTCTTAAACTAACCTAAATATGATAAGGAAATATATGCCTTGGTTCAATATGTTAAGAAGTGGAATCACTATATGAAGGGAAAGGAAACCATTTTCCACACAAATCAATAACCATTGTATTATTTGTAGGCTTAGAGTAAGCTTCAACAAACCAGAGATTAAAAGTGTATGGGGTTTTTGCAAATATTTCATCTAGTCATCAAGTATAAGAAGGGAATCACTAAAAAGTTGGAATACATGCTTTCAAGGACACTTATATCGAATATTATAGCTTTGGGAACTCTTATGCACATGGATACTTTTAACCATGATGCATATTATTAGCACTAGGAGTCACCTTCTGATTACAAGGAAGGTAAGCCCAGTACCGATCATATGATATGTGAAAGTATGAGTGTTTTTTGAAAGGTCGAATGGAAAAACTTGAAATGATAATATCCTCACTCAGAAACAGGGCTAACATGTAACAACAAATAAGCTCTTGACTAATTTCAACCAGTAGTTTGGGATTAAATGTGGACAGAAAGAAGACTTGACTAAGAGGAATATTAGAGCTACTGCAAATATCAAGTCCACAAAGCCCAGAGGAAGAAAGTTTCTTAAAACAAGATCTTCTTGAAATTAGAAACTAAGGAGATAAATAAACACCATGACAATAAAATGATCAAACATCCATCATATCATTACCACAATCATTCATATGAAGCATTCAAATATGAACATTTAGCATTAGAAGCAAATAGTCTGAAATAGGAGATGATTTCTATTAGTCAAAAAGTCTTAAGTCCAATACATACTAGATCACAGTCACTTTATCAAAAATATTACAATTTCTTGGGAGCCTTGCTCTACCATTCGAACCTATTAAAGATATTCATCTATCTATTTATAACAAGAAAGGGAGGCAACAACTGGAGGTACGAGATGGCCTCTTTTCCTTAAAAATATCAGAACATTTATTTATTCTAACAACTAAGATAACAACCTATGCTATAAAACAAGGAAGTATTGGTGACTAAACCCAATCATGCTTCTAACTTCTTTTATCCTATTTTTCTTCTCAGCTCATGTTTTTCCATGTGTCCCTTTGGAGCTTGTAATGGTCCTCTGCACGCCAACTATTACTTCTGTCATTTATTCCATTATTAACTTATCCAAAATTGTTGTCTTAGTCTTCCTAGATCCCTGGTGTTTGTTGGCTACTCCCTTGGGTAGCAATTTTGTGTAGCGCCCCCTAAAATGGAACAAAGAGAGAAGGTAGTGCCTGTGGGTAGAGCCCCTATGTTGCGTATCTCTGGATACATTTGTCCTCTGTTACAAAATTGAGTAGCACCTGTGTGTAAACCTGCTGTCTGTAAGATATTATGTAGCACCTCTGGGTAGTGCCTATATGACAATTCTGCTCTCTGTAAAATATTATGCAACACATTTATGCAACACCACCTACGCTGCGTCTGCATAAGGGTTTGGGTAACTATGCCAAAATGCAGCATCTTTGACTCCTAAACGTGTGTAGAGCTATTTGTGTCCTTCCATGATGACAATTCAATTTACTTAGGTGCTTTTACCACTGAGTGAAGCTAGCACTTAGCAAAAAAATCCAAAATTCATATAGCTAAACCCCTTGAAGCCTATATAGGTGGAAAAACTTAATATGTGCATATTAGTTAACCTTCCCAAGAAGTAACAACTCTAAAAAATGGGGTTTATGTCAAGCCCTAATATTGTTTCATTACCACTTAATTGGGGCATATTATATTAATAATGTTATTTTATTTATGTCAGCTTTAGGCCATTAGTTTTAATTATACCTCCTAGTCTCCTATATATACCAAGGAGACATTTTCATTTTGAATCATCTTGTACTTGAAAATTTAAGTGGGGTAAAAGGAGGTTGCCCCCTCAAAGAGTCTTATTATTTGAAATTATCTCTTTTTCAAGGTGTTGAGTACTTTTTCTGAGGTTTTTCTATGCTATATTGATATTTGGTTCTTAACATATGGTATCAGAGCTCAAGGTCTTGGGGTTTCGCTGCTACATCTGAGACACCTTGGAATTTTCACCATAACTTTGTTTCTACAATGTTTCAAAAGGAACGGCTTGGAGTATATTTATTAGACAAATCAAGGTACGTTGGGTTAAAAATTCAGCTCCTGAGGCCATACAATTTCGGAGATACAAACTGTACAAGATAGGGTTCTGGAATCATCCTGAACTGAGTCATTGCAGAATTTTCGCTATAAATAATTTTCTGTAATGTTTCAGACCTTGTAATTTGGAGGCCATTTATAGAAATTAGTAAGGTATCTTTGGTAAAAATTTCATCTTCTGAGTCATATTACATCTGTAGATACACCTTGTGTAAGATAGTATATCTGACTAGTCCTATTGACTAGTCTCAAGAAGGTGTTCTAGGTAAAACAATCATAACTTCTTACTAGAGTGGGACTGGTTGCATTGGATCGTGGACAATCTGTAGTATTTCGGGTGCGAGTTTCATAATTTTAGATAGATTATTTTGTGCAGGGAACGCTATACAAGTGAGATCTCCTGGAAAGGCCAAAAATCGACAAGTTGTGGGGAAGTTACCATAAATTCCACTTGGCACATCCAATTTTGATCAGACCTATGTCATTGCAGAGAAGAAATATCAGATAACTACATAAAATATACTTTCATACCCAGAAGGGATGAAACTTGGGAGATACAACAAAAGAAATATTGTCTAGCAGAACCACCTCAAAATCAAGGTTCAAAAGTGATACTTGGCCAACATGCCACCCAAAAAGGGAACTTCTACACCAAATAAGCCTCCA
>ML781690.1:55553-92245 GCA_009831015.1 Picea engelmannii | reverse complement strand
TTCATTTTGAATCATCTTGTACTTGAACATTTAAGTGGGGTAAAAGGATGTTTCCCCCTCGAAGAGGCTTATTATCTGAAATTATCTCTTTTTCAAGGCGTTGAGTACTTTTTCTGAGGTTTTTCTATGCTATATTGATATTTTGTTCTTAACAGTTTACCACTACCAGCTACTTTGTCATTTTAACACTTAGCCTCACACTCTTTCTGGTGGAAAGAGTTTATTCAACTAACTCAATAGACTTCTTCTTCCTAGCACTGGTAGGATTCTTAAGTATAGTTGTGCTCTCCTTAGCTATTGGTTTGTCATCTTCAATGGCAGCCTCAACCAACACCTGTAAATTATTTTGGGTTACTTCATCTTGGAAATGATTCACTTCTGCCTTTAGCTTCCTATTCTGAGCCTGGAAACCCTTGTTTTGTCTATAAATATTCTTCAGTTGTTTACAAAGAGGCAGAGCCTTTCTCACTGTGAAACTTGCCAAGTCCAAGGTATGGTTGTAGTCATTCATGAGCTCATTCATATGAGCCAAGTGGACCTTGTCTTCTTCTTTGAGATGAAATATTTCTCTCCTTGCATCCCTAAGCTTCTTAATAACTCTTTTGTAGGTCTGGCTGCCAAGGGGGTTGGGGACATGTGTAGTCTCAGCATGCTTCTTCTTGTCCTTTTCTTCCTTATGTATAGGAGTTTCCTTGCATGTTTCATTAGTCTTCTCATAAGCTTTTCCTTTATGCTTCAAGTCTCTTGCACAACATCCTGTTCTTAATTATTCATAAGTTTTTCACAATCCTTCACAGGGGTTTCATATTCCCTGTCCAAAGGTCTTTTGGTACCTTTACCCTTGATTTTTTGTACAGGGGTTTCTTGTTTCTCTTCTACATCTTTTGAAATGCCTTTCCCTTTATTCTTATGTATAGGGGTTTATGGTAAAGGGTGTCCTTTTAAATCCCCCTTAGGAATTGATGACCTAGTGAAAGTTTTTTTACCTTTGATTTCAACTGCTGGAGGAGAAGAGGGAAATATAAGATTCTTCCCTTTTTTTGATGTCACCTTGGTAGAAGATGGAACTTATTCTAACCCTGGTGGAAATGGTGGTGATAAATATCTATGTGGGGAAGGACAAACTTCCTCCTTAGCTTCCTTGAACTTATTATTGATCTCTGAAACAACGACTTTTCCCTTTCTCTTCTTGTTGATGCATGTTTTAGTACTGGTAGGTGATGAAGAGCCTGCAATATTTGATTGGGGGGTAGGTTTTGGGTCTAACTTGAAGTGAGAAGAGACCAAAAAATTCTCCCAGGAGATCTCTTTCTTTCCCAACTCTTCAGAGACAAACATCCTAATAAGTCTAGAGTGGAAAAGACTGGAGTCCACATCCTTGGATTTGGCTTGCACCCTATCTTCCATTTTACCTATACTTCTTAGTAGGTAATATGGAATATTCATCTGAACCTTACCAGTAAAATGCAACAACAACCTTATGTGGTAATGATACAGGGTGTTAAATCTCCCTTCACAACTAAAATATCTCTGTATGATTTTCAACATTCTGTCAAACTGGTCAATCAACTGATTCCTTGTCACATTCTTAGATAAATCATTGGCTTGGTATTCGGGCTTGAAAATATCTTTAACGAAAGGTGAACTCAATACCATGGCCTTGAACCAACTTTCTCCTGAAATGGGAATCCCTGTTGTAGCTGAGATGGATGCTTTAGTCACCTCAAATTCCAAATCTCCAACTCTGGTTTTCTTGCCATCAAAATTTAGTGAAAATTGTTTTCCTACTTCTGAGTGGCCTCTCTGCATATTCTGGAAGAAAGAGAGGCATCCTACTCTTTGAAAAAATTCCCTTGCCATGGGTTCTGTGTCAAAAAGGCACATGTCCACGAGTTCTGTTCAAACTATCTTTCCACCTTTGTGTGCTTTCTTCGACCGAGGGGTCTCCATGACACGTAAAGAGGGTTCTTAATAGGCTGTAAGGGATGCTATTGACCAGAAAAATTCAATTTAAGTCTCAAATGCACAAGGATGGCCCTCCAAATTACCAGTGCTTAGAAAATGAACTTGGCTATGAGAA
This sequence comes from Picea engelmannii, assembly GCA_009831015.1. Lineage (NCBI taxonomy): Eukaryota > Viridiplantae > Streptophyta > Pinopsida > Pinales > Pinaceae > Picea > Picea engelmannii. Next base: position 90,165 of record ML781690.1, on the reverse strand, counting down.
ATGGAATTTTAGGCTTATACAGGTTTTCAAAGTGTAGACTATGAGGAAGTAATTCTGAAATGACTCTTCGTATAGGATGAAAAGAAGAAAAGGATAATCAAAGAGGTTTGAGAAAAGCCTATGTGTACCGCAATGCATACATAGAGGATAGGTTATTTTAGGCCTGTGACTTTCAAAGGCTATAACTAACCACAATAATAAGACTAATGATACGAGCAAAGATGTTTACAAGAATGAAAATATGGCTCCCATACTACCCTACAAGATTAGCAAACCGAAACCCGAGCACAAATATCTTATGAAAATTAATATGTGAAGGAGGTTGCACAGGATACCTGTGAAGTCGATAACTATTGATCTCCTCAGCAAGAACTTAGGATGAGATTCAGGAAACTTCAGCCCTGAAATCTCCCACAACATCGGATTTAGTGGACATGCGATCATCTGATCTGAATTGGCAAACTTACGCAACACATCACTATTGAACTTTTCAAATTTAGAAATCATTACCAGGGATCATAAATGCAAGATCTAAGCATTTCAACCGACTTCAGGCACTGAAAACAAGGGTTAACGTATCAATCATGGCAATCATGACTTGGAGTGGGTGCATGATAATCATGATAGGCACTACGGAAATGCCTGCTGAGTGGGCAACGTTCTCCAAATCAAAAAATGATTGAACAGGTGAGTGGAGATGATGAGGTATGCATGTGAGGTCATGAGTGATGAGAGAGGTGTGTCACATCAGCCTGTTCATGGGAGGTATCAACCTAGGGATGAATCACGAGAGGGGACATAAAGAATAGACCATGAGCTCATAAGGGTTTAAGGACGACCAACAATTGAAATGTGGATCAACACATGAGATACGACTCAAAGGTTTAGTCATTCTAAGGGGTCCTAAATAACCTTTAATGGATGAGAAATTTACTTCAAAGAGAAAATAAGAATCTAAGGCCTTTTTTTTATTTTTCTTTTTAACAAAAACAAACTAAGAGACCCAAGGCGACTTTGTGTGATAACATTGGCTCCACAGGGGATGGCATGCCCCATGCAAGCTACCAAGAATGAGTAGATTCAGTGCCTTATTATTGGGCTATGGGGTCAGTTATTGGAACACAAAAATAAAAGAAAATGATATTTACAATGATGTAAAGAGCCAATCCAGTCTCAAGCAAAGTACTTTTTCAGGAAATGCCCATTTACAGGGCCACAAAAACCTCTTCGTTCTCCATATTCTGCAACTTGAAAGTGTTATTAGGGAATACCTCAGAGATTTTGAAAGGACCGATCCATAAAGCTTCAAATTTACCATGATTTCCTTTATCCTGCCTCGGTGCATCCCACTTGAGCACCAGATCGCCCAATTGGAAATCCTTTTTTTTCACCTTCTTGTCGAATGCCTGCTTGATCTTCAATTGACGATCATATGATTTATCTACTAGCTGCTCCCGGGTCTATTTCACTTCAACCAACCGCTGAATCCTCCTGATCATATCATCCGACTCCCCTTGATAATCTTGGAATAATTTTTCCACAGGCAAGGCGAGTTGAGAGGAGAAAATGACCTCAACCCCATACACCAACTGGAAAGGAGAAAGGCCCAAGGTCCTCTTTGTTGTCACTTTGTCATCCCATAAATAAAACTTGAGCTTTGAATCCCATGTTTTTTTGTTATCCTCCAACAACTTCTTAACGATCTTTATAAGGCTTTTGTTTGAGGATTCTGCAATCCCATTTCCCTGTGGGTAATAATGGGTTGAATGAATCAATGTGATCCCATATTGTTCACAGAACTGAATCAATGGCCCAACCTTGAAAGATGCAGCATTGTCAGTAACAATTTTTTTCGGACAACCAAACCTCGCTATAATGTCTTCAAGGAAACCCGATGATCACCTTGTGGGAAGCATTCCTGGTAGGGATAGCCTCTATCCACTTAGTGAAGTAATCTGTGGTAGTCAAGATCCATCTATGTTGGCCACTGGAAGAAGGATGAATTTCCCCGATAAAATCTAAGCCCCATTGTTGAAAAGGTCCTGAAATTGCTACAGGCTTTAATGGAAAAGACTTAAGCTGCTGATTTCCAAAAAAATTCTGACATTTAACACATGCTCTGATCTTATCACAAACATCCATGAACAAACTAGGCAAAAAATACCCAGCCCTGAGAATCTTGTAGGCAGTAGTCCTCCAAAAATGATGCCCCCCATATAAATTGTCATGAAAATAAGAAATAATCCTTTGGGCCTCTCGCAGGTCTAGGCATCTCAACAAAACTCCCAATGTATCCTACCAATACAAAATTTGATCAACCAATAAATACTTTATCGATTTGAGTTTTAATGCTCTCCCCTTACTCTTTTCCATACCACTTGGAGGTTGTAGATTCTGCAATAAAAATATAATGTCCTTGTACCAACTGCAATTTGCCAATGCAGGGCTGGCTTGATCACCTCTGTTGTTTAATTTAGTTTTCTACTTTTATGAACATGAGCCAATGAAAATTACTCCCAATGCTAAGCAATTTGATTCATCCAATAGCTTGGCTAAACCCTGGCCCTTAACCAATTTGGTAGGCCTGATTTCTAAATCAAATTCAAGGATCTTAGCAATCCATTTGTTGCATTTTCTGTCAATATCAAGCTGAATAAGAATTTATTTTATAGCAGTTGATGGAACATAAGAAATAACTCTTGAATGCAACACATAAACTCTGAAGGACTTAAGATCTTTAACCAGTGCATAGGCTTTCTTATCCATAATGTCATATTTTAATTCTACATCTCTTAAATCTCGACTGAAAAAGGCAATGGGTTGCTCTAAGCCTTCTGAGTTCTTCTGCAACAACAATGTTGCTACTGTATCAAAAGAGGCAAAAGAAAAAATAAGAAATTCCTTGGAGTAGTCTGGGCTTACTAGGACTGGGGCTTCCGTCAAATCTTTCTTTATTTGATAAAAATAACTACAAGCCTCAGTAGTCCACTTGATTTCATTATCTTTCCTCAACATGGTTGTGATATACTTAAGCAACTCAACAAAATTTGACACAAACCTTCTCAAGAAATTAATCTTTCCTAAAAAAGATTGAACCTCCTTTTTAGATATAGATAGTGCTAAGGTTAGTATAGCTTCAACCCTACTGGAATCAATCCTCACTCCTTCAGTTGACACGATATTCCCCAATAATTTTCCTTCTTTCATGGTGAACAATGACTTTTTCGGATTCAAAGAGAGGCCAAATTTTCTGCATTTTAAGAAAACCTTTCTTAAATGATCACAGTGCTCTTCATCAGATTAAGAGAACATGGTTATGTCATATAAGTAGATAACAACAAACTTGTCCTTCTCTCCAATAAATTCCATGTCCATAGCTTGCTGAAAGGTCGCCCCCACGTTCATCAAACCAAAGGGCATCTTGGCGTACATGAATGTACCCCAAGGAGTGGTAAAAGTCGTCTTCTCTCTATCCTCTGGCAAAACATAAATCTAGTTGTAGCCAGAAAAACCATCAACCATAGACATCTGGGCTGCACCTGTCACCCTCTGTAATATATGCTCCATCTTGGGCAAAGGGTAATTATCCTTTTTAGAGATTCTATCCATATTCCGGAAATCAACACAGATTCTAATCATTTCTCCATTCTTTTTCCTCACAGGGACCAAATTAGCCACCCATTTGGAATATCTCAAAGGAACAATAAGTTTTGCATCTAAAATCTTTTTTACCTCCTTCTCCATGACAGGCAGTAACATAGGATTGATTTTCCTCAAATTTTTCCTGAAGGGCTTAGTCTCTTATTTTAATGGAATCTTGTGCTCTATAATGTTAGTGTCATAAGTTTGGATCTTCGTAATTCCATGCAAATACATCAACAAACTCCTTCAAAAATTTGAGATATTCATCCCTCTGCTCTCTTGATAGGATGATTGACAACTTGACATATTTTGGATCCTTCTTTATTCCCAAATTGCACTCAGTTATATCAACATCGTCAGTAGACACTTTCCCTTTTACTACCACATCATTTTCATCAAATAATGTTTCCAAAGGAACTAGTCCTTTTGGAATATGGTTTCTAGGTAGCTGCACGATATGATGATTAGCAATTATGTTAACCAAAACATCAACATATGGAGTAATTTCAGAATCAAGATCCCGATCAATGTGTAATGCAGTAAATTCATCAACAGACTCGAGAAATTTTTTAAGTTCTAAATCATCTTCAAACACCTTCCAATATTTGACATTGTCCGGTATAGAAAGCCTGTATTTGACTTCTACATCATACTTGATTTTTGGCGGTATGGGTATCCTGAAATTGCTTGTTGATACAGCCAAAGAACCAGTCACATAATTCTCTTCTCGTGGAATAAAAGAGATGTCATACTCAGAGAAAAAATTCTCCACTAGGTCCCATACTTCATTTCTATAAGATATAAGCCTAGGGTGCTTAGTTTGGCAAATATTTTTGGTCTGATGGACTATCAATTCAACATCTCCAAATACTGACAATTTTTTAATCCCCATATCCTTTGCAACTCTCAAGCCCAAAACAAGAGCTTCATACTCTGCCACATTGTTGGTAGTTTCAAATTCTAGTTTGTATGACAAAGATATGGTTTCCTGAGTTGGTGAGAGAAAGAGCACTCCAACACTGGCACCTTCTTTAGAAGAGGCTCCATCAAAGAACATCTTCCAAACAAAATTGGTTAGAGGAGGTTCTTCAGACAAGGTAACATACTTTTTTCTTATTTCAAGAGGAGTTTCAGGAGCATCAGTGAGCTACAAAATGTTGGACCCCAAATCGGTATGAAGAGCAAAAACAAGATGATTAGCAGGGTTTTCTTCATCACTAATAATGTAAGCCAGCTAGGCTTCTCTGTAAAGTCTTGTATTCTCCCCACCAAACACCAGGATATTTTCATATGAGAGATCCATCTGCAAGGTTCCTCCAAGTAATTTTATGCAAGACCTTGACAAGAGCATGCCAAAATTGGGAGGAACATTAGCCACCACAACATCTATAAGTATACTTTTCATTGGTAACTAAAATAGAGTCACAACCATATCCTTAATGACCCCCAAAAGTTTTACTTTCCTAGAGTTGAAAGAATATAAGTCATGATAGGTTTTGGTGATTTCCAGTCCAAGTTCATCCATAACAGATTTTGGCATAAGATTACGGGAGGCCCCTGAATCCAAAAGACAGGTATGCAACACTTTATCATGAATATTGAGAGAAGTATATAAGGGAGGGGATAAGTCATCTCTGTCTTCTATCAAAGGGCCTAAAATCACAGCTGGTTTTTCATCTTACAGATTTATTGAATCAGTGGAAATAGGAGAGGCGTCGGGCTATAACGTTTTGGTCAGATATTTTTTAAATTCTTAATTTTTTATCAATTCCAAAAATGGTACAGGGGTCTTAATTTTCTGGATCTCATTCTCAAAACTGAATGAGGGGGAAGGCTTCAAAATTTCCTTGGTTTCAGGAGGAGGATTTCTGATCAGAAGTTGTGGGTTTTGAGAATCTTTTTCCTTGCTACTCACTGTCACAGTCTTAGAAGAATCTTCTTTTTGAACATGATGATTAGGGGAAGCACTTTTTTCTTCATTATTCTTAGATCTTAGATTATATCTACTAGCATTTTCCTCTATTTGTTCTCCCTTTCTTAACTTATTGATTTGAATATCCATTAAATATTGCTCATAAGAGGATTGATTTAAGTGTGGGGATGGGTATGAATCACCTAAACAGTGGATCTCAGCATCAACCTCTACCTCCTCTTCTTCTTCATCAACAACTAGATTATTCTGAAAAGGAGCTTGAATGCTCTGATCATCTCTCTCTCTGTTTCTGGAATCTGTAGGAAGGATTTTGGGAGCATTGTTGGGTCTCCTGAAATTACCTCTATTTTCAGTGTTCTGATCATTTCTATATGGCTTTCTTCCTTTTGATTTTAACTTCTCGATCTCAGTAGAAAGTGACTTTACTAATTTGATCAGCTTATCTACCTGTGAATAAACAACAGGGGAGTCAGAAGTGGAAGCTTCAACTCTGTTTTTCCTCCTATCTCTGTCATATTTTCCCCTGAGCTTATCTGAAGAAATTATGTTGGATTCTACCTCTAAGGTAGCATCCTGCATCTAAACTAAGGAAGGTGACCTTCTCTCTCTCAATAGAAGGCAGAACTCAGAGTCAAAAGCACTTGCATAAGTTCTTTTTTCCATGGTTTTGGTGGGTTTGATCTCATCAGGGATCTTGTTTTACATTTTGTTAAACCTTTTAGAAACATCAGAGACAAACTCTCCTTCTTTCCTTTTCAAAGATCAAAATTCAGTGATATAATACAGAAAATCCTTTTTGTCACCCCACTGCCTCAAGAAGGCTTCATCCAATGCCTCAATACCCATGATGGATCTAGGGGCTAGACCCCTAAACCACTTCCTAGCTTCACCAAAAAGGCTTTGGACGAAAACCCTCATCCAAACATCTTCATTTTCAATATTTTGGTTATCTGCATAGCTATAGAAAGCAACAAGATGTTCCTCAACTGTTATATCTTCTTCTCCAGTAAACTTGGGCATGTATTTCAAAAAATCTCTAGGGGGAAGAGCATTCATTGGCCGAGGCAGGAATAGAGGAGCATATCTTGTAGCCACTATGTCATCCATCCTATTTGTAGGGGGGTTAACAACTACCATTTGATTTTGGATTCTAGGTGAACAAGAAAGAGAAGGAGATCTGGATGTGTGCATATTAGGAGAAGGAGAAAAGGATAAAGGGGAGATTCCGGTCTTCACAAAAGTAGGTGGAGGCTTGGAAGAGGATGGTAATGTCTCAGAAGGAGATGAAGTTCCTACTTCTTTGGCAACTAAATTTTTAACAGAGAGAGGTGTAACAAAACCTAACATAGGGAAATCTTCAAAACTATCAAGACTAAAACACTTCTCAATATCAAGGGAGGAGAATATATCAATGTTTTCTTCTTTCGATTTAGTTTCAAAGGTATATTATTCAACAGGAAAATATTCAAAATCTAGCTTTTCAGATACTTCAGCAGAAGATAAAGGAGGCTTACTTGATAAAACAATTGGAGTACCAAGAATGGAATCAGGCAACTGACCATAAGAACTTATAGTAGCAGCAGAAAAACCTTTTTTAGAAGATTTTCCCTTCTTGATTATCTTCTCTGGGTCAAACTCAGGTGGAACCAAAGGTAACTGTGGATTTCATCTCGTATGTCCACCTTTAGGAACCAAAGTTGAATTAATGGAGTCGCCAGGTGCAATATGCAATCTTCAAAATACTAATTCCCAATGCACCTTGATAGCTAGTAAGCATTGTCGTTCTATCCCAAGGAAAATTCTTCAAATCATTCCCTAGAAACGATGCCAAAAATGTTAGCACTAGGAGTCACCTTCTGATTGCAAGAAAGGGAAGCCCAATACCCATCAAATGATATGTGAAATTATGAGTTCTTTTTGAAAGGTCGAATGGAAAAACTCAAAATGATAATATCCTCACTCAGAAACAGAGCTAACATGTAACAACAAATAAGGTCTTCACTAATTTCAATCAATAGTTTTGGAGTAAATGTGGATAGAAAGAAGACTTGAATGAGAGGAATATAAGAGATACTGCGAACATCAGGTCCACAAAGTCCAAATGAAGAAAGTTTCTTAAAACAAGATATTCTTGCAATTATAAACTAAGGAGCTAAATAAACACCATGACAATAAAATGATCAAACATCCATCATATCATTACCACAATAATTCATATGAAGCATTCAAATATGAATATTTAGCATTAGAAGAAAATAGTTTGAAATAAGAGTTGATTTCTATTAGTTAAAATTTATTAAGTCCAGTACATACTAGATCACAGTCACTTTATCAAAAATATTACAGTTTCCTGGGAGCCTCGCTCTACCATCCGAACCTATTAAAGAAATTCATATATCTATTTATAACAAGAAAGGGAGGCAACAACTGGAGGTATGAGCTGGCCTCTTTTACTTTAAAATCTCAGAACATTTATTTATTCTAACAACTAAGATACCAACCTATGCTATAAAATAGGGAAGTGTTGGTGACTAAACCCAATCATGCTTCTAACTGCTTTGATCCTCTTTTGTTGCTCAACTCCTATTTTTCCATGTGTCCCTTTGGATATTGTAATGGTCCTCTACATGCCAACTGCTACTTCTGTCATTTATTCCATTATTAACTTATCCAAAACTATTGGCTTAGTCTTCGTAGATCCCTGGTGTTTGTTGGCTACCCCCTTGGGTAGCAATTATGTGTAATTCCCCCTAAAATGGAACAAAGAGAGAAGGTAGAACATGTGGGTAGCGCCCCTATGCTGCATATTTGTGGCTACATTTTTCCTCTGTTGCAAAATTGAGTAGTTCTTGTGTGTAAACTTACTCTCTGTAAGATATTACACAACGCCTGTGGGTAGCGCCTGTATGACAATTCTGTGTTATGTAAAATATTACGCAGTGCCACCTACATTGTGTCTGCATAAGGATTTGGGTAGCTATGCCAAAATGAAACATCTTTGACTCATGAATGTGTGTAGATATATTTGTGTCCTTCCATGATGACAAATCAATTTACTTTTGTGCTTTTACCACTGAGTGAAGCTATCACTTAGCAAAAAATTCCAAAATTCATATAGCTAAACCCCTAGAAGCCTGTATAGGTGGCTAAAATTAATATGTGCATATAAGTTAACCTTCCCAAGAAGGAACAACTCTAAAAAATGGGGTTTACCACTACTAGCTACTTTGTCATTTTAACACTTAGCCTCACACTCTTTCTGGTAGAAAGAGTGTCTTCAACTAACTCAATAGACTTCTTCTTCTTAGCACTAGTAGGCTTCTTTATTATAGTTGTGCTCTCCTTAGCTATTGGTTTGTCATCTTCAATGGTAGCCTCAACCAACACCTACAAATTCTTTTGGGTTACTTCATCTTGGAAATGCTTCAGTTCTTCCTTTAGCTTCATGTTCTGAGCCTGGAAACCCCTATTTTGTCTGTAAAGATTCTCCAGCTGTTTACAAAGAGGCAAATCCTTTCTCACTGCGAACCTTGCCAAGTCCAGGGTATGGTTGTAGCCATTCATGATCTCATTCATCTAAGCCAAGTGGACCTTGTCTTCTGATTTGAGACGAGTTATTTCTCTCCTTGCATCCCTAAGCTGCTTAATAAGTCTTTGGTAGGTCTGGCTTCCAAGGGGGTTGGGAACATGTGCAGTCTCAATAGGCTTCTTCTCGTCCTTTTCTTCCATATTTACAAGATTTTCCTTGCATGTTTCATCAATCTTCTCAAAACCTTTTCCTTTATGCTTCTTCTCTTGCAAAACAACCTGTTCTTTATTCTTCATAGGTTTCTTACAATCCTTCATAAGGGTTTCATCCTCCCTCTCCAAAGGTCTTTTGGTACCTTTACCCTTAATTTTTTGTTCAAGGGTTTCTTATTTCTCTTCTACATTTTTTTCAATGCCTTTCCCTTTATTCTTATGTATATGGGTTTATGGTAAAGGGTGTCCTTTGAAATCCCCCTTAGGAATTGATGACCTAGTGAAAGGTATTTTACCTTTGATTTCAACTACTGGAGGAGGAGAGGGAAAGATAAAATTCTTCCCTTTTATTTATGTCACCTTGGTAGAAGATGAAACTTGTTCTAACCCTGGTGGAGGTGGTGGTGATAAATCTATGTGTGGGGAAGAAAAAATTCCTCCTCAAATTCCCTGACCTGCTTAATGATCTCTGAAACAGGGGCTCTACCCTTTCTCTTCTTGCTAATCCCTGTTTTAGTACTGGTAGGTGATGTAGAGCCTGCAATTTGTGATTGGGGGGTATATGTTGGGTCCATCTTGAAGTGAGAAGAGACCAAAAAAATTCTCCCAGGAGATCTCTTTCTTTCCCAACTCTTCGGAGACAAGCATCCTGATAAGTCCAGAATGGAAAAGACTGGAGTCCACATCCTTGGATTTGGATTGCACATTATATTCCATTTTACCTATACTTCTCAGCAGGAAATATGGAATATTCATCTGAACCTTACCAGTAAAATTCAACAACAACCTTATGTGGTAATGATACAGGGTGTTAAATCTCCCTTCAAAACTAAAATATCTCTGTATGATTTTCAACATTCTGTCAAACTAGTCAATGAACTCATTCCTTGGCACATTATTAGATAAATCATTGGCTTGGTATTCAGGCTTGAAACAATCTTTAATGAAAGGTGAAATCAATACCATGGCCTTGAACCAACTTTCCCCTGAAATGGGAATCCCTATTGCAACTGAGATGGAGGCTTCAGTCACCTCAAATTCCAAATCTCCAACTCTGGTTTTCTTGCCATCAAAATTTAGTGCAAATTGTTTTTCTACTTCTGAGTGGCCTCTCTACATGTCATGGCAGAAAGAGAGGCATCCTACTCTTCGAAAAATTTCCCTTGCCATAGGTTTTGTGTCAAAAAGGCGCATGTCCACAGGTTATGTTCAAACTATCTTGCCACCTTTGTGTGTTTTCTTCGACTGAGAGGTCTCCATGACTCGAAAAGAGGGTTCTTTAGAGGCTGTAAGGGATTCTATTGACCAGAAAACTTCAATTTAAGTCTCAAATGCACAAGGATGGCCATGCAAATTACCAGTGCTTAGAAAATGAACTTGGCTACGAGAAATGGACTTTTAGACTTATACAAGTTTTTAGAGTGTAGACTATGAGGAAGTAATTCCAAAATGACTCTTTGTACAGGATGAAAAGAAGCAAAGGATAATCAGAGAGGTTTGAGCAGCGCCTCTACGTAGTGCAACATATACAGAAAGGATAGGCTATTTCAGGCCTGTGACTTTCAAAGGCTATGACTAACCACAATAATCAGGCTATGGATACGAGCGAAGATGTTTACAGGAATGAAAATATGGCTCCCATACTACCCTACAATCTTAGCAAACCAAAACCCGAGCACAAATATCCTATGAAAATTAATATGCGAAGGAGGTTGCACAGGATACATGTGAAGTCGAAAACTGTTGATCTCCTCATCTCGAACATAGGATGAGATTGAGCAAACTTCGGCTTTGAAATCTCTCACAACATTGGATTTAGTGGACATGCGATCGTCTGATCTGAACTGACAAACTTACGCAACACATCACTGCTAAAATTTTCAAATTTAGAAACCATTACCAAGGATCATAAATGCAAGATCTAAGAATTTCAACCGAATTCATGCATTAAAAACAAGGGTTAAGGTATTAGTCATGGAAATCATGACTTGGAGTGGGTGCATGATAATCATTACAAGTGCTACAAAAATGCATGTTGAGTGGGCAATGTTCTCCAAATCAAGAAATGATTGGACAGGTGAGTGGGGATGATGAGGTATTCATGCAAGGTCATGAGTGATGAGAGAGGTGTGTCACATTAGCCTGGTCATGGGAGGTATAAACCTAGGGATGAATCACGAGAGGGGACATAAAGAATAGACCATCAACTCATAAGGGTTTAAGGACCAAAAATTGAAATGTGGATCAACACACCAGCTATGACTCAAAGGTTTAGTCATCCTAAGGGATCCTAAATAACATTTAATGGATGAGAAATTTATTTCAAAGAGAAAATAAGAATCTAAGGCCTTTTTTAAAAAATTTCTTTTTAACAAAAACAAAGTAAGAGACCCAAGGTGACTTAGTGTGATAACACATACAAAGAGGCATACACATAAGATGAGGAATTTTATAGGGTGTTTCAATATCTAAATTGAAAAATTAAAGTATAAGAAGGTGATAGTTAGATTACTATCATCTCTGAAATGGATTACTCTAAAATCTAGACAAGCTCTATGTTTTGAAAGGTGAAATATTGTATCTTATCAAAGAGGCTCACACCTCTAAAATTGCAGGATGTTTTGTTGTTGGGGAGAAATTTACTAACTTACAAAGGTATGTGAACTTACCCAGAATGAAACAAGATGTAGTACATTATATTATAGGATGAATACTTTGGTGTACCAACAAGCCCAACAATAGTAATAAAGGTTTTTAACATCCATTACATGTACCCACTCGACCTTGGGAAAGCATTTCCATGAAATGTTTGGGATGTTTACCAACAAATAGGAAGGGGCATGACATGTAGGATATCAATGTGCTCAAAATAAATTTATCTAATTCATTTCTGGTGAAGGATTTGGGTGTTGCAAATAAAATCCTTGGTATGAGATTAAAAAGAGAGAGGAAAGAATGAATATTAACATGGTCTTGGGGTGAGTACATATAAAAGGTGTTGGAAATATTTAAAATGCAATATAAAAAAATAATTAGTACACCTTTGGATAGTCATTTCAAATTGTCTAAGGAGATGTGTCTGAAGACAAAGGAGGATATAAACTACATGTCCAATGTTCCATACTCATCGACAATTGACAACTTGATGTATTTGATGGTGTGCACAAGACTAGATATTGCACATGCAATGGGAGTTGTGAGTAGGTATATGAATAATATAGGTAAAGAGCATTGGAAGGTGGTGAAGTGGATTCTCAGGTATTTGAGAGGTATTAATACTTAAGAGTTATGTTTTGGAGGTTGAAACACTATTCCATAGGGATTTGTTGATTTAGATATGGAATTTGATATAGATAAAGGGAGGAGTGCCATAAGGTACATTTTTACTATAGGTGGAATACCAGTAAGTTGGATCTCGAAATAAAAAAAATGTATTTTCAGTTTCAATAATTAAATTATATTATGTCGCTTCTACATATGCTATAAAAGAAATAATTTGGTTACATAGGTTTACGGAGGAATTGGGAAATAAATAGGAGAATAGTAGGTTGTACAGTGAAAACCACAGTGCCATTTATCTTGCAAACAACTCATCCTTACATTCTAGGAATAAAGATATACATCTTAGGCACCATTTCATATGATTGGTTTTGGACGAGGGATAGTTGAATATGGAAAATATACACGCTAGGAAGAATCCTAGAGTCATGTTAACGAAGATAGTAACCAGGGAGAAATTGAATTCTTGCTCAATTTCAGTTGTCTTTCAAGCATGATGATGAATATGAGAAAATTTCCAAGTCCAAAGGTGGTGGAGTTGTTGTGATCAGTCTCCAAGTGTGATATTATTGGTTTTGGAGCTTGATTATCATCCTCATTTAGAGGTTTTGCTTTAGTCACATTTGGATCCCAGTCATTGATGGGTTGTTTGTGTTATATTATTTTTTTTATCACCCCCACATGTTGTTACATTATGTTGGGAATGGAAAGGGGGTCACAAGGGGGGAAAATCAACCGAGAAAACAAACTTGGACAGTTTTTTTCATATGCTTTTGGTGGTTTTTGCACATGGTTTTCTTATTCTAGTTAAGGAATTAAGGTTGTATTCTAATCTAGGTCATAGGATTAAGTATTTTGGGTGATGTGGGATCCTATATATTATATTGAAATTACATATTCAATATGGATTATTCATTATTATGTCATAGATATGATGGTAGAGTTTATGTTGGTACTTTGTTTTTCCCTATAAGGCAACCCTTTTTTAAAGAGGGCATTGTATTGTGGTTGTGTAAGGTGAGATATTGCAGTGTGTTTGAGAGAGGATATTGTGTGAGAGAGAATAGAAGTTTGTATTGGATGTGTTGTAGGTGTTATCGCTTCATTTTGCTAGATGGAATAAAGGAAGGAATGACCATTTCTCTGTGGTCGTAGCCCATATAGGGTGAACCACATATATTGGTGTCTATATTGTATTGTGTTCTCCTGTGTTTTATTTCTACATTCATTTTTATCTCCTTTTTTATTATTTATTTCTCATCCTATTCCTAACAGTACTGTACTACTATTTACATCCATGAAAATGTCATTTTCCTCCCTATTCCAATATCATTATTCGAACTCAAAATTAACAACCATCAACACTTGTCCTCTCTTGAGAGGAAATTTTGGATTCATTGCATATTTAAACAACACAATAACCAACCAATGACTATTCACCCAACTAATTCACTTCCATATCTAAATCTAGGTGTCCATGCTCAACCATTAAGGCTCACTTATAGGATAATCATCTCAAACAACAAAATGGATAAGAACTAATCATACCTTTCAAATGAACACTGGTATTGGATAGATTTATGGGGAACCTATTATAATCTAGTAGAGACTAACACCAAGCAGACTATAAAAGTTGAAATAATATCCATCCTATGAACATACCTCCTTTTATGAACATACCTCCTTTTACTAGGACACCTAGGTACCCAACCAAGGAGGTTCCCTATGCTCTAATAATATAGTATTTATGCAAGATGTATCCAAGTCAATTATATACACTATACACCATCAATAGAAAATATTATGGTTCCATTATGGTCAAACAACCTCTAATCAAGGAATAATTATGAGAGACAAAACATGTATCTATATTTTTCTTCCAACTACAACACATGATACTATGCAAACTTTTGAGGAATGAATTTTATATCACTTATAAATGACATGTAGAGCTATGTTAATAAACAAGAAATTATGATACATACGACCAAATGTTTTTACTTGTATGTTTATTTAGATTTATGCACATACTTGGTGTTGAAATTATGATACATATGACCAAATGCTTTTACTTTTATGTTTCCCTATATTTATGCACATACTTGGTGTTTTCACTTATGTTTTTGGCATCTTGATTTAATAATTGGTTTGTATCTCCACACTCTCTTTTCTCTTGTTAAAAGTAAATTATAAATAAATAACTTCACTCTCTTATTGAATTAGTTAAATTTAATAATTTTGTTAAAAATTTACTTCAATATATTTTTCACTACACCATTTTTACACAAATGTATAATAAATCCAATGATCTAGGAGTAATCTCAAAAACCACACATAAGAGTTAATAATTCTATCAGACATATTTAAGTTCATTACAGTAGATAATTTGGAGTTTCACATTGTTGTGATAACATTAAAAAGGATCAAGATTGTCATGTAGTGAATAAATTTAGTTCAAAAGATCATGGACATATCATATTTTCAAAATTCGTTGTAAAAATGGGAGAATGAATGATTGTTAATAGACTTGTGCAGGGTGGACCACTTGTCTAGCCAAGTTCACACATGACAATTATGAAGACTTGTGTGGCACGATGAGTAAAAATAAATCCTTCCTAAGGATTAATCGAATTAAAGGAAGAATGGTGAAACTGTTTGCATGTGAGTTAAAGTGATTGGGATATGTAGTGATTCTGATGTAGACACTTTCAACTGTAATTACGGATCTAAAACAAAGTTTTGTCTATACTTAAATAGGATTTAGATTATCTCTTAGTTGTAGGCATGGATATGAAATAGAGTTTGATACAAACTCTTTGACTACTATGGGGAGGAATCTCTAAATATATAAACTTATACAAGGCACCTCGTTGTATCACCTAGGTCACCTAGGTCAGACAACGAGTCTTCTTTGAAACGTCTAACAAGGCATCGGACATGAAGTCCATGCGTCGACTTTGAGTGCGTCGACTCTGAGTTTGATCCTCCAAACTTCGCCCCATATCAAATATTAGCTATAGATGGTCGTCCAAAAAGCGATGAGGATTAGGCATAGCATGCTCAATTATCCCCTCCACTTCCTCAAGAAGAGTTGGATCCATATCAAAATCCTCCGATGGAGTTCCTTCCCTATCCTGCCAAGGGATAGAGTTCTTGGCAATCCACTCTGCAAGCTAGCTGGGGGGAATTTCTTCCTCCACCAGGAAGATTCCTTACTCCATAGTCTGGGTTGGGCATTTGGTGATAATTCTAGGCTCGAGAGGGGATTCCAAGGGCTACAACCCAAGAGGAGGAATTTATTCTTCCACTAGGAAGCTTCCCGTATCGTACATATTTTCATAAAGCGGTGGAGGAAATTTCTGGGCCTGAGGGGAGGGTGGGGGGGTTTCAATCCAAAGATGGCCTCTTCCAGGGGAGCTGGTCGGGGGGAAAGGATGTGAAGGGTCAGGGTGGTCGTGCCTCGCGATGAAATTGTAATATAGTGGCCCCCTTTTTGGTTTTTCGTTCTCTTTGGGCATGATTCAAGGAAAACATCGAGCATGGAGTAGTGAAAACCATCCTAGAGGAGTCGTGTTGGTGAAAAGGAGGCTAAGAGAGGTGACCAGAAGTGGATAGGAGGCGATGGGAGAAGGTCCACAACAGGAAAACACAAGAGACAGAGAGAATCAAAGAGATAATTGAAAATGGTAAATGACAGAATGCCTAGGAGCTCTAAACTTCATAGAAATTGATTGAATACTAGTGGGGGGTGCCATGACTATCGAAGTCACCTTAGACCGAGGATGAGTACCTGCTTTAATACTCCAGAGATGGTTTGCATGCATAGCCATTAAATTCACAGAGATAATGCAATGCACTAGCATAAGAGTAGTGTTAAGGCCCATCATTGAGATGGTGTGGGGGTATGAGAAACATTTGAGGATAATAATTACCTTAGATTCTTGCACGCCACCTTTCCTTATTTGACGAGATGTCACTCCATCAGGGGTATATGTTAATATATGTTTAACATATATGTTATATATATTAAATATATATATATATATATATATAAACATATATAAACATATATGTAACATATATATAAACTATCACAAATAATATTTTTTTTTTGGCGTTCTCCTTTGACCCTTACAAAATTCTACCTAATAAAAAAGCTATGCTTCCCTACCCACGGGAGAAGTTGCAATCTATTTATATAAGAACACAAATTCCCTAATTTGTGAATGAATTATAACTACCAAAACAATTGGCTAAAGTATAACTAAATATTTAACAAATCTAATTTGTGAATGAATTATAACTACCAAAACAATTGGCTAAAGTATAACTAAATATTTAACAAATCATGGTTGAGGATTTCCACATTCATGGAACTATAGTGCTTCATCTTCTCCTTCCTTTAAAATTATTAACCTTCAGATCCAAATGAATCTAGTTCATTAAATCTTATGAGTTCCTCTTCAGTCATCCAAGAATTATTGGAGTCTAGCATTCCTTGCCATTTTAGTAAATACACCTTATAACTTGTTTACCTTGTAGTGGTAACCTTCATTTCCACCACTTTCTAGTTGCGGTCTCCATTTTATGTGGTAATCGTTTGGTCCATTCTTCAAACACTTTCCCTTAGACTTATTTATTATTATCTTGATGACGATATATATTTGCAATATTGAAGATGAAATTGATCTTTAGTTCTTTAGGTAGATCTACCAAATAGAAATTTCCATTTATCTTCTCTAATATTTTAGATAGATCAATTTTCTTTATCTTCAATTTATGATAAATAGTGCTTGGAATCTCTCTTTTTTAAAAGTAAATCATGACTTGTTCACCATCCTAGTACACCTTTTCTCTTCATTGTAAATATGTGCTTCTCCTATACCTCTCATTTGTGATTTTTATTTTATGTTTAATTTCTTATTTCATTACATTCAAATGCTTCACAAAATCCTATGTTACCTAACTAACTATTTTTCCTTAATGAAAATATATTAATGAAAATATATTAGATTCACTATTACTTTTGGATTGTCCCAAAAAAATATGAAATATATTAGATTCACTATTACTTTTGGATTGTCCCCAAAAAAAAATATGAAATAGAGAATTCCTTGTAGACATATTAATGTTAAAATTGAAAGAAATATAACCTAGTGTTAAAACCAAGTCCCAATGCCTTGCATTTTCACAACTATGCTCTAAAGTAAAATTATTTCCCACACTTATGTTCACTAAATTTCGTTTTCCATCTCTTATGGGGTGATATACTCATCTATATTGTAATTATCTATCAATATTTTCCCATAGTATTCTCTATAAGACTAGAGCTGACTAACAAATTTTTTTGTTTCAATTACTTGTGATTGTTTTGCATTTCCCATGTAAAAATAAATAAAAAAAGAGTCCTTTAAAAAAATCAATAATTACTTACATCATCAGTTTTCTTATACATAATAAAGTGAGGCATTTTGAAGGATTAGTCCACCAACATTAATATAGAATCATTTCCTCTTTAAGTTTGAGACAACCCAAAGAAAATTTCCATAGAAATATATTCATCCACGGTCATTTAGGGAATGGTAAGGGTTTATATAAGCCCATGTTTTAATCTCCATCTCTAGAAACTAGACAAATTCTATATGGAAAAAAAAATTTATATCTTTCCCTATTTAATTTACCAAGATGTAAGTCTTTTCCTAACCAAAGTGACATCCCAAGTCATTTGAATACATTTCTCTAATCAATTTTTCCTTCTTAGATCCTACGACAATTCATACTTAGAGTTCTTTGAATAGAAATCCATTAATTAAAAAATATTTGTTATGGGAACCTTTACCATCATCTCTTATATTGTTGAGACTTGACAACCTAAATAATTTGATAGAAATAGGGATTGATTATATATTCTTTCTTCATTTCTTCAAATATAACAAATTCATCTTTTAAAAAAAATCTATAAAAACCTCATATCATTGTTGAAATCAATGCAATTATTTATTTTATGTTGGTACTTCTGATTTATAACATAATGAGTCTATTCATAATTTAATGAATTATATTAGCCAAAGAATTTACTATTGTAACTGAAACCAACTCTAGGAAAGTATCGAGGACTCCATATATTATATATAAACGATAATCATTATTCCATTTCTACATAAAAAATAATAATTAGATAACTCCACATGCTATACATGTAATAGGATTATTGCACTGAGAGGTGACTTGTAGCCAAGTATGGATGATATTTTTGTTGAAATATTGTAACTGCAAAGAGTATTCTATTTATTATTGATTAGATCAATCCAATTTTGTGGATTGATCATGTTGATATTTGTAAATGACCAAATCCCATTTTGCGGATTGGTCAAACCCTAATTATATCATGCAAATTAACCAGGCCTAATTAAAGTGGTCTTAACCTCTAAGTGAAGAAGTCAGCCTTTCCTAGTGATGAGACACCTCCCTAAGACCTGACAACTAATATAAATAAGAGAGGCTAGTTCCTCATTAATTTACTCACTCATTCCACTCAACAAGTGCACACGTTTGGAGATATCTGCAATTGGGAGAAGAAAGAAGAGAGAGTGCATTACTTCATGTTGGATATTCTCTAGTGTTTTGGTTTATTGTCTTGGCATTGTATTTGATATCTATATTAAGAAAATTTTTGTTGGGTTTTCTCCCTCGTGAGGGTTTCTCAATACAAATGTTGTGTATCTTGTGATTGTGTTTCTCTTAGTGATCCTATGTATGTTATTGTTATCTAGTAAATTGAAAAGAAACTTAATAGTTTCTCTAAAACCTATAGATACCCCAAAATAAATGTTTGATTCCCTAACCAGATTGTATGAAGGAAGAAACATTAACTGAAATATGAACTTGAGAACTCAACTCAAGAATACAAATATGTAGAAAGAAGAAACAATTCATGAATATTTCTCTAGAATCTCTCAATTCAAGGAATAACTAGAAGAAATTGAAGATACCTTATATGAATTTGAACTCATAATGACATATCTTGATGGCATCACAAGACCTTGGGATGCATTCATCCAAACCATTTGTTCCATAAAGGAAAAACTACAATTTGATATTCTTTGGGAAGAATGTGTTCAAGAAGAAGCAAGAGTAGCTAGCCGAGAAGCAATACTATTAAGGGATGATGATCAAGCTAGAGATACTCATACTAAAGGAGGAAAGATAAGGCCTCACTTAAATAAAGATACCCACCCACATTAGGAGTCTCAGTCCCCAAATAAATTCATCGATAAAGAATCCTACCCTCCAAGGAGATTCTAGAAGTTTCAGAAAGGTCAAAGAAGAGAAAATTATTTCTCATCCTACCAATGTTACCATTGTGACAAGATGAGACATATTTCTAAGAATTTTCCATATAGAGAAGAAGAATAAAATAAGACGAACAAAAGGAACCATGCCTTTACAGTTGAATATGAAGAGCCACCCATGAAGATTATTAAAGAAAAGATTGAAGACTATGTCTTAATCTCTACCCTCTCAGGATCATTGTCACCTAGTGGGGATACATGGCTCATAGATACTGGTTCTTCTAATCACATGAAAAGTCAGAGAGACATTCTCTTTGGGCTTACAGAAAATAAATTTTTCCAAAAAGTTACACTTGGAGACGATTACCAGTACCCTATCAAAGGAGTAGGAGAGTCCAATTATAGATTTGATTCAAGGACCCCAATGAAGATGAATGATGTACTATCTATAGCAGGTTTGAAGAATAACTTGATTTCTATCTCAGCCTTAGATAAGAAAGGATTCAGGTTTGCTTTTATATATGGTGAAGTCCTCATGTGGACTAAAATAAAAACCATTGAAGATGCATTTTTTATTGGAATAGAAGAAGGTGGCTTGTATAAATTAATAGGTCACTCAGATGTAGCCTTGATTCACTCCACTGAGAATCCATTTGAAATTTGGCATAGAATACTAGCTCATATCAATTAAAAGGCCTTACCATATGTGATAAAGGTAGTCAGAGGTATACCATACTTCAAGGTTGATCATGAAGGTGTCTGCAAGGGATGTGCACAAGGAAATAACATCAAGAATCCTTTCCCGAAGACCGATAGTAAAGAAGAAGGAGTCTTAGAGCTCATCCACTCATATGTATGTGGCTGAATGCCATCCACCTCCTTTAGTGGGTATGTATACTAAGCATCATTTATTGATGACTATTCTCACAAGACTTGGGTTTACTTCTTGAAATCAAAAGATGAAGTGTTTTGGAAATTAAAGGAATTCAAATCCTTGATAGAGAATCTTGTTGAAAGAAAAATCAAGACACTCATGTAAAATAATGGAGGATAATACACCTCAAAAGAGTTTGTAATATTTTGCAAATATGTCGGGATTAAGAGGGAGATCACCACTCCCTACAATCCTCAAAAAAATGGTGTAGTAGAAAGAAAGAATAGAACTATAATGGAAGCAGTGAATACTATGATCCATGATCAAGATCTTCAAATGCACTTATGGGAAAAATCAACAAGAAAAACAAGTGTATGTACACAACATATTATCCCATAGTACACTTTGGTTCAAAACCCCCAAAGAAATTTTCTCTGGAAAGAAGCCAAAATTAAGCCATCTCAAAATATTTGGCTTAGCAATTTTTGTACACATTCTGAAAGAAAAGAGAACCAAGATAGACCCTTGAGGAAAGAAGGGAATATTTTTTGGATAATGTGAGGTCTCTAAGGCCTTCAGAATTTACATTTCACGTTACTATCATATTGACATCAGTAGAGATGTAACCTTTGATGAAGATGCAACACTCATGAAATCAAGGAGATTCCATATTGAAGAAGTATATGAAGAAGAACCCGTGGCTCCCAAAGTTGCAGAACCAGTAATATAATCCATAGTTTCCTCCGATGAGGAGATTCATGAAGATAATGAAATGGTAGAATCTCAAGAACCTCCCAATATGGCAATCTCTCAGAAGAGAAATCCACATTGGGCAAGGGAACTTATTCAAGATGGAGAGAAGTATGGTTCCCTCGAAGGAACCATGAGACAAGTTAAGAAAACTAAGCCATTCTCTAGTTATATGGATTTGATGTGTGATCTAATAGAGAAGGATCCTACTTTCTTTGAAGAATCCATTCAAAAGAAAGAATGGGGAGATTCCATGAAAGAAGAATACCAATCCATTATAAATAATGATGTATGGAAAATAGTTCCCAGACCAAAGAGAAAAGATGCAACATCTTCCAAATCGATATACAAGATAAAACATGTTGTTGATGCGAGTATTGAGAAATATAAAGAAAGGTTTCTAGCTCATGGTTTTTCTCAAAAGGAAGGAATTGATTATGAAGAGATGTTTTCTCTTGTAGCTAGATACACTTCTATCAGAACCAATATAGCCCTTAAAACTAATATGAAGTAGAAGTTACACCAAATGGATGTGAAAACAACTTTATTAAATGGTGTCATTGAAGAAGAAGTGTATATATAGCAACCGCAAGGGTTTGAAGTTGAAAACAGAAAGACTCATGTCTACATGTTGAAGAAGGCTATGTATGGATTGAAGCAAGCTCCTAGAGCTTGGTATGGAAGGATTGACAGTTTCTTGACGAGATTTGGATTTACCAAGAGTAAAGTTGATTCTAACCTTTACTTCAAGGTTATGAATGATGAGCCTTTTTGTATTGTTGTTTTATGTTGATGTATTATTTTTAATTGGAGAAGAAAATCTCATCACTGATTGTAAGAAGAAGCTCAATGTAGAATTCGAGATGAAATACCTAGTCCTAATGCAATATATCTTAGGTCTTTAGGTTTGTCAGAGCCCAAAGAAGATCGTCCTTAACCAAGGGAAGTATGTAGTTGAAATAATGAAGATGTTTGATATGTTGGAGTGTAAATCCATGAATAAACCCATGGAAACAAATTTGAAGTTGTTGGTTGATACTTTGTTATAATTGATTGATGTTATTCTATACAGACAAATCATTGGATCATTGATGTATCTGACAAACACCAGACCAGATATATGTTCTGGTGTGAACACCTTGACTCAATATCTAGTAGAGCCCAGACATGTTCACCTTGTAGCTACAAAGCATATGATGAGATACCTTAAGGGTACGTTGGACTTTGGCATCTTTTATATTGAATATCATGACTTTATCCTGATTAGTTATACTGATTTGGATTGGTCTGGAAGTGTTTGTGACAAAAAGCACACTTCAGGATGTTTTTTCAGTTTGGGGTCAACCATGACTTCATGGAAGAGTAGGAAGAAATCTAGTATTTATCTCAGCGCAACATAAGTAGAATACATTGTTGTATGGTCTGTCAGTTGTGAATCCATATAGCTATGGAAGTTGTTAATAGGTCTATTCGATCTGGAGATGGAATCCATCGTGATTCTATGTGATAAACATAGTTTGATAAAGTTGACAGAGAACCCTATGTTCCATGACAAGTCAAAGAACATAGAAAGTAGGTATCACTAAATTCGTGATATGGTGGAGAGGGGAGACATAAATATCCAATATGTTGGCACAAATGATCAGGTTGCAGATGTGTTGACCAAGCCTCTGTCTTGTGTAAAGTTTTATCACTTTCAAGACAAGCTTGGTATAGTCCGAAAGGACCTCCCTCGAAAGGGGGAGTGATGTTATGGTATCCTAACCAATAGTAGGTAGATCAGTTAGGATTTTATATACTAGGGGACTAACCATCCCTCGACAGATCCTGAAGGTCTAGTAAGGATGGTCTGTCAGAGTACCTATACATGTATATGCTAGATATGGTCAATTTTGGTAGCTCCATTAGTATTTTTATAATCCTACAGAATCTTATGATCCCTGGGAAGATCTTGAAGGTATGGTAAGGAAAGTATGTTAGAGTACCACGTGGTAGCTGCGTTAGGATTTTATATCCTACAGAATCTTATGATTCCTGGGCAGCTCCTTAGAGACTGTCAGATTATCACAAAATGTTGTAACACCTGCCTCATTTTG
Source organism: Picea engelmannii (assembly GCA_009831015.1). Lineage (NCBI taxonomy): Eukaryota > Viridiplantae > Streptophyta > Pinopsida > Pinales > Pinaceae > Picea > Picea engelmannii. The sequence continues at coordinate 66,558 of ML781690.1, read as the reverse complement.
TTTCCCCATGATGATGATGTTGTTGTTGCTCCATCCTTCGTGCTGTGATGATTTTGTTGCTCCAGCGTTTCTGTTGTGATGATGTTGTTTCTCCATCCTTTGTGATGTGATGATGATGTTGTTGTTATTGATGTTATTGATAATGATGATGTATTAGTGTTATACTAATCCAAGCTAATGCAAATGGTGATGATGCTACTCCAACTCCATGCTGTGAATGATGATGAGAAAAACTTTCGATGATTTATAGATATTCCAGTCACTGTTTCTGATGCTATTGATGTTGTTTCCCTCTCTCTCTCCTGAATATGTTGTATAATACCCTTCTTGTTAAGGGGGAATGTTGAAATATTGTAACTACAAATAGTATTCTATTTATTATTGAGTCTTTATTGATTAGATCAATCCCCTTTTTTGTATTGATCATGTTGGAGTTTGTAAATTACCAAATCCTCTTTTGCAGATTGGTCAAACCCTAATTATATCATGCAAATTAATAAGTCATCCCCAATCCTAATTAAAGTGGTTTTAACCACTAAGTGAAGAAGTCGGCCTTGCCTAGTGAAGAAACACCTCCCTAGGGCCCGACAACTAATATAAATAAGAGAGGCTAGTGCCTCATTCATTCACTCACTCATTCCACTCAACAAGTGCACAAGTTTGGATATAGATGTAGTTGGGAGAAGAAGGAAGAGAGAGTCACATTGCTTAGTGTTGGATATTCTCTAGTGTTTTGGTTTATTACCTTGGCATTATATTGGATATCTATATTAAGGAATTTTTGTCAGGTTTTCTCCCCCATGAGGGTTGCCCATGATAAGTGTTGTGTATCTTGTGATTTTGTTTCTCTCAATGATCCTACCTGTGCTATTTTTATCTAGTAAATTGAAAAGAAACTTAATAGATGCTCTGAAATTAACAATTTTCACCTAATGTAATGTTATATGAAAATAATAATAATAATTATATAATTAATATTCATGTATAGTCCATTAATATATATATATATATATATATATATATATATATTAGGAAAATAAAAAACTTTCATTCATATAATAATGAGTATACATATTACAGTCCTCTCAAGGATTGTCATTTCCATACCAAGAAACAAAATTTGTCTCTCCAAAATTGATATCTTATCTATCCCATACATGACCTTTACATTCCAAACTATCTAATAACAATCAGTTCTATCCATAATAAAATTGAAAAAAAAAGAGACTTAAAACCCCTATCCAAAGGTATTAGGGACCCCTATAACATAAAATATTTTTCATCACATAAATGACCCTCAAAAAGTTATTGCACAATGAAGGAGCCACCGTCCATTTCTAGATCATTCTTTGATAAACCATAAACAATATCATTTAGTTCCATATAAACGTGTGGAAAGGAGGGCCATTCAAACTCATTCATGGAGTTACAGATATGATTTAAAATTGGTTGAAGCTTCACCACTTGAATTCAAACTTTTTTGTTCTCCCAGTTGATTACAACCTTGGAATCTCGATAGACCTGTACTTTCCTCAAATTTAACATGTTTGCATAATACAATAGATTCCACATGGAAGAGAATTCTACCTTCATATTTGTCCCTTTACTTGTTGCATAATGAATTTTGAAGAAGCACACCTTGGATATCAAAATAATGATTCCCACTCCACACAATGATGGGTGGCCCTGACTTTCCCCATAAAATAAACCTCATGGTATTCCTTCTTTTAGTTTTGGAATGATGGGGTATCTTTCCTTGATTTTTTTCAACTTATTTTTAAACTTAGATGATAATTTGGTGATAAGAATTGCTACCACCTCCACGTGAATGTCTAGATTCAGAAAGATTGACATGTTTCTAGTCCACAAAATTATGTAAACAACCAAACCAAAGGCATATACAAAAACATTAGCACTCTACAAATTTTTCCATTCGAACAGCCACTCTTCCAAAGAGCTATTGACCGCCTAAAATTTTAATTTTGGCATTGCGCAGGCTTCATTCCAGACTTTGCAGGTGAATTGAAAATAAAAAAAATAGGTGAGATGTTGATTCCTTTTTTAATTTGTAGAGAGCACATCTACTCAGACCCATCCAAGCATGCTTAATTCCCACATCACATGTTAGCATATTTTTACTCATTGCAAGAGAATATACACAAATAACCTTTAAAGGGGAATTTATTTTCCATACATCTAACCACCTCCAAATAACATTATCCTAAAAGGATCCTTCACCCAACACTAGATATCCCAATTTCATAGTAGACATCCCATTTAAAGAATTTTTTACCTGGGACAAAGTGTAATTTCCTTCTTCTATTAAGGAAATACAATTTGTTTTTAGTGACTCCACAAAAGCATCCCACTCATTATATTTTTCCCCTTCCAACCCCAGATCGACCTGATATTTCCAAAAACAACATCCGACCTCATATATGATTTTCAATTATTCATCCCATACAGAAAAAATTCCTAAATTGTGAAGATCTGAGATCAACCCATTAGATAGTTTGAAAGAATTGGAAGCCCCTTCCCATGGATATTAACCCATTCAAACATGTTTTTCATTACCTATTTTCCATGATATACAATCCCCAACAATAGGATATACTTCCATGATATATTTCTATCCAGTAGAGCCATTGACCACCGATTTGACTTGTTCATGAAACCATTCCACTATTGATTTACCTAGAAAATATTTTACCTCCATCACCCTACCCCATAGTAATCAATCATGAGAAAGTATCCATAAATTATTTGTAGAAAGAGACTTACTGAACCAGAGGATAATATTTTATCCCCAACCACCATATATTTTTTCCATTACAATCCACGACCACTTGGATAAGGGAATGCCTGGAGATTCCTTTTTTCCTGACCAAAAGAATGGGAAACAATTTTTTTTTTTTTTATCTTTGAGAGGATGCCTTTGGGAATATTGGCAAAAGAATATGATTAAAATGGTATGATACTAAGGACATATTTTATTAACACTACATTCCCTTCCCTTGAGATCATTCAAAAAGCCCAATTTTTCATCCTTGCCTGAATTTTTCTTGGAATCGAGAGACAATTCTCCATCCTGTAACCACATAGTTTTAAATAGAACTTGAGATACTTTTTTCCCTCATCAATGATTTTTTTCTTGAAAGTAAACCAAACCTCCAATTGTTCCATGATGTCATTCTCAAGGGAGCAGGTTAATATAATTGAATTGTCCATATTTATTTCCATTATTGTAGTGGTGCAGAACAAACCAATGATGGAATTTAGAAGTTTAATCCCCTGCATATTACCTGCACCAAAAATCATTATATCATCAACAAATAATAAACGGGTTAGGAAAAAATCTAATGTCATTTTAATTCATTTGAGTAGGAGGTTCCTTTTATCATTTTCAATGAGTTTGCTAAGGACCTATGAAATGATAAGAAAGAGGAAAGAGGATAATGGAAATTCCTATTGAAAACCCTTGGAAAATCTAAAATAATATGATGGGGATCCATTTATTAACACACCAAAGGACACGGATTCAACACAACTCAAAATATAGTTGAAAGTGGGAAGATTTGTTGCCATCTGAATCATGGTAAGCCTCAGGAAGGTCTAGTTGACTTTGTCATAAGCCTTTGAGAAATCCACTTTTAAAACAAAGGATGGAATGTTTTTGGTCTTGATGGTGCATAAATATTCTTGGGTCAAATAAATAACGTCTTGGATATGTCTTTTAAACATGAACCAAAATTGTTCCTTAGATATTATATCACTTAATATTAGTTCGATCTTGTTGGATATTATCTTATAAATTAACTTGTATATCAAGTTACAATACAAATGGGTTTGAAATACTCAAATGAGGAAATATCCTCTTTTGGGGGGACCAAAAACATAAAAGTATTATTTAAGGATCCATGGAATTTACCATATTTATATGGTTCTTGTACAACCTTGAGTAAAAAATATTTTAATAGATCATAGAATCCAAGGAAAAACTCTACTGAAAGACCATAATGACCTAAACTCGTATTTTTTTTTAATTCTTCTAGCGTGTAAATAATTTCCCCCTCCAGAATGTTTTCATGAAGGGACTCATTCATCTCTTATATAATGGATCTCAGGAACAATTTGAACACCTCTAAAATTTCCTTAACAGGACAACCCAGGAGAGTAAAGAAAAACTTTGAAAAATATCTAACCCTAGCATTTGCAATATCAGGAAAGGAGGATACCATGTGACCTTCCAAATTTTGGATTTTAGCTATCACATTAAGGTTTATACGTTGATTTTCATAGTTATGGAAAAACTTTGAGTTGTTGTCTCCTTCTTGAAGCCAAACCACCCTACTTTTAATCCTCTATTTTGATTCTTGTAATGCCAACAATAAATTCTTCTTGTTAAATATGTTTCCTAGCTATGAATATTCCTCCTTTGAGAGGGAATCCATTGGTTTTGTTATTAATGAATAAACAAGTATACCTTCCACCCCCCTTAGGAGATCTAGGTTTTTTTGATTGAAATTTCACGACCAAATCCTAGAAACTTGTTTCAATTTTTCCATATTGATAGCCATCTGCTGCATATATGAGCATCCCAGGAGAACTTTGAGGTGATCCCATTCATCTGCAATGATATTTCTAAATTCACTTTCCTTCAACTAGTGTTTATTGAATTTTAAAGGAGATAAGGGTTTCAACCCACCTTTTGAAATATTCAAAATAATTGGCATATGATCTGAAATACCCCCAATCCTCACCAATAATTTTATTATCCATGGGTTTTACAACATTGCTTCCGACACCAAGAACATATCCAACCTTTTATCCACATGATCTTCATCTTTTCTTTTGTTTCTCCATGTTTAATAAATCTTGGGAGGTTCAAGATCCACCATATTATGAGATGTTATCCAATGGGTAAAATAACTTCCAATGGATCCTTTCTAGGATGATTCCCTCGCACTTCTTTTAGGGACATATTAAATTTAAGGTCTCCACCTATGATTACATTTGTGACCTTTAGGATACTAGGGTTGACAATTTGGTTTTCATTGATGTCAACCTTGATAGATAGGTTAAGTATCATCGATTTATTGGTTTGATAAGCATTACCAATATTGGACATAATGTTATGAAGATGACATGAATGTCAAGCATTGTCAATAATGAACATAATGTTATGAAGTTGACTTGAATATCAATAGAAAGATAATATTGAATAATATATTATATAAGTTTGATACAATCATCCTATATTGTATGAGATTGATGAAATCACCCTAATGGAAATATGGTTTATGGTGGATTGTGTCATTAACATCCATGCACAAAAAGAAACCGTGAATAAATTGTTAGATAAAAAGGGTAAATGAAGAATCCAATATAGATGCATACAAGTCACAAATAATAATGTTGGGGACATGGTGTTATATTGTTGGCATTGATGTCAAATAATATTAGTATGGGAATAAGTGTAGTCAAAGAGTCAACAAGTATGCTATACAAGTATCAACAAGAAAACTCTCGACTAGTCAAGCCTTAAGTCGAGTTGAAAAAATTAAGTGGGTCAAGTCAACTATCTAAATGAAAGAAGAAAGGATCAAAGTCGAGTGTTTCAATAAAATGAAGTAGATATCAAGAATTCTAGTGTAAACATATCAACAAGAAGTTGGAGTTAAATAAGTTGAAAAATTTGAAGGTCGAATTCAAAAAAATCGGGGGTCAAAATCGATGGTTGAAATCGAAGAGGTTGAAGAAGTCGAAGGTCGAAGTCGGATAAGAAGAAGAAGTCGAAATCGAAGAAGCCAAATATCGAAGCCAAATTCGAAGTCGAAACCAAACCAAGTCGGGATGACCAAAGTCTAATTACACAAGTCGATCTTCTTCTAAGTTGAGTGGGCTGAGTAGAAGTGAAGTAAATTACCCTGAAATCCGAAGTTGAAAGAAAATTGAGTCGAGAAATTCAAATCAGCCAAAGCAAGTCAGGACAACCAAAGTCGAATCTCTCAAGTCAGTTTTCTTCTTAGTCAAATCGGTCCAATAAAAAAGTAACCTAAAGGTAGAGGCTAAAGAAAGTTGCGTGGACCAAAATCAAAATACTTAAGTCGAAATTTCTCCTATTTGAGTCAACCAAAAATATGTTTGTTAGTCGAATGAGGAAGCAAATACAAAAAAGGGTGAAGACCAAGTCGAATCTTTAGTGACTAGCAGATAAGAGGGAACTAATTTTAATATCCACTACCAAGTAAAATGTTTGCAATTTGAATTTAAATAGTCACCAACAAAGGAGATATGTGGAGGTCAATTTAGAAATTCATGAAAAGGTAAAATGCACTGAAGTCAATCTGGCATCCGACGACGAAATGAAAATTTGAGTAAGTTTCTTTTAAAGAACCACCTGTACCAACCACCTCACACATGTTCTGGGAAAAATTCTCTCGCATCATCTAATTGGGCAGGTTATGCACAAAACCCATGTCGTAGAATTGTAAAATTTGTTTCCGTCACTCCAAAATATTTGTACGAAATCAATGTCTAATTTTGTGTACAAAAATCAATTAATGAAATTACCATTTGTGTTAATTAAATGAAGGGGTGCAATGTTTCATTACTAAAAGACACAATGGTTCAAACTTATACCTTTTGGAAAGTATATAAGCATACAAACAAGGTGAAAGGAAAGTGTGTTTGTGGGTTTCATTTGAATATCAAAGGAAAGAGCAAAGTCCAAGGAAGTAAAGAGAAGATATGTATGTAACGAGAGTGGAAGGGTGGAGCAAGGAAGAACTAATGTCCTTTACTGATTAAAGTTTGAAGATAGGAAGTTGGTGCTTCCTAGGGTTGGGGCCCTAAACAAAGGAGTTGGTGCTCCCTAGGGTTGGTTCCCTAAAACAAGGGAGTTTGTGCTTCCTAGGGTTGGTTCCCTAAAACAAAAGAGTTGGTGCTTCCTAGGGTTGAATCCCTGAACACGCATATTGGTGTCTCCCAATCATTATTGTAACTTGTATTATTGTATTGATTTTATATTCAAGTTTAATGTTGTTGATCAATTGTTGTTAATAATTTAAAAATATTAAAAGTTTAAATAATTAATTAATATTGATTTATCCCCCTCTTAGTATTGACCAAGTTTCCAATAACCAGAGTCACTTAAAGACTCTCAAAAAATATTTTTATCAACACAAGGTCTATATATGTTTACAAATATAAAGGAAACCCTAGGACAGTGTCCTTCAAATCCAAAATAATGTCATATTAAGATACCATAGAAGAGCTAGTTAAAATTGGGACCCGAAGTAGTGATGCGTCCTCCCGAGAAACCTATAACATCACTATCACATAATTCCAATCTCTTATCCATGGACTTAAAGCTTCCACAACCTTATATCTCGCACACATTGTTTCTTGAATTAATAAGATGTCATGTTTACACTCTACAACCAATATTTTGATGGCCTGTATTTTTGGGGTGCCCCTACCTCATGAGAATTGAGGAACAAAATAATCATATGAAACCTCAAGTCAAGGCTTTCCCTACTCCAAGGGCCCTTAATATAATAGATTGTTTACTGGTTTTAATTTCCTTTAACAATTGTCGTTGGGCTACAGAGAAATTATATTTTCTCCCTACCTTATGTGTCATCCCTTTATCTAGTGCTAGAACCCCTACATGATAGGTTTCCTTCCTTTATTTACTCTATATATTATAATCTAATATTAGTTCAAATGTAGGGGAAAAAGAGGATACGGGAGAGACCGAAGAGAGTGCCTCCCATGTCTATAAAGGAACAAGGGCATTAAGGAGTTTTCCCACTTTAAATAAAAGGGTGGACAATTCATCATTTGATTATAAAATATTTGATTCAGAATTGACCTAGACATCCTTAGAGATATGGGAAGGAGAAGACAACAAAAAAAATCCTCAACAGAATCCACCGGTTTGTCATTCACTTCCATTGAAACCACCTTTTCAAAATTTAAAATAGACGTCGTTTTATGCACATGACTAGTTGACTTACCTGATTCTATTACAGATTGATTCCCAAAAGAAATTTTATTGTCAATCGAACCCCACTGGACCCGAGGGCTACTGCATGATGAAAATTCTCCATTCGTCACATTTTTTTATGCCTTGGCACTCTCTTTCGACTTCTTCTTCTAAGATTTTTTGAAAGGAGGATTCAAAAAATGAAAGTTTACATAAAACGACTAGTTTTATATTTATTAAGTATATTGCATATCATTTGGAGGATTCAAAAAATGAAAGTTTACATCTGAGTGGATCTTCATGATATAAAATTAATTTTCATAATGACAAAGACGATTATTACCATTCACTGTAATAAAATTATGTCATTAACTTCTTTTACTTCATTCTTATAATTCTATTTATATTTTTAGTAATAATGTGTAGTTTTTATGAAAACTCAATGTTATTCGATAGAAGATAACCAAACTCACATACTAGATTTAACACCAACCTTAGTATTAGGTTTAGTGTATATCCTTTGTAACTTAATAAAATCAAAGGCAATTTTTCAAAAATAAATTTACTAAAAATACAAGGCTAAAAAAAAGACTATTTGTCTTAATCCTTGTGACTGTGAGGATATTTTTGTTATTTTAATTAAAATATCTTATTTTCTCTCATAAAAATCCTTGAACCCTACTCCCTTTTGTTTTCTTATTTCCTAGTTTTTTCTCTTCTCTCCCTTACCTTTTCTTCCTTAGGGTTTCATTCTCATGGAGGCTAGGATTTCATTTTCTTGAAGGAACCTCCATGAGAAAGGTAATGGATTCTCCCTTCCCTTCTCCTCACTTCTTCCTCTATTACTTTGTTTCCTTCATTGATTTCAACAATGATATAATAAAACATTATAACATGTATTAATTTAAGTGATGATACAATAAAAAATTATTTAAGTAGTCACATAGTTGCAATGATTTCAACAATAATACAAGAAACAATTGCATTGATTTCAACTATTATATATTTCAAAATAATAACTTGTACATTGATTTAAGTGATTATAAAATGAAAAATGTTGTAAAGTAGTCACATAGTTGCAATGATTTCAACAATGATATAACTAATAGTTGCATTTATTAAAACAATGCTATAATGCAAAATGATAACACACAATGATATAACTAATAGTTGCATTGATTTTAGCTTTGATATAAAGAAATAAGAAATGATATGTTTATTTTAGTGATAATACAATTAAAAATTGTTTAAAATAATCAAGTAGTTGCATTGGTTTCAATGATGAACTTATGCAAAATAATAAAGTGCATTGATTTTAATGATAATATAATGAAAATTCCCCCGGATGGGGTGCCACGTTGCGCGATGGAGCCACGCGGGATCAGACCAGGACGCGGTATTAATGCATCTACCGGCCACCATCCCCTCAGCCTTTAACATTCCATGGACCAGCGCAGCCACACTCATGCGATGAGCCCCTTCGCGCAAGGGAACAGTACTGGCCATCAGTGCACTCAGCAGCAGGTTTTAATGGCTATGGCGGTCACGCTAGCCATCCTCCTTTTCACCCAAATCGACAAAGCAGAGCGACATTCGCCCTTCGTAGCTTCCACTCCACTGGAACAACAACATTTCAGTGGCATTTCATCCACTCCACTGGAACAACAACAGTACTCTGAGGCCCCGTTAGAGCTCTGGAGCAAAGCGGCCCATTTGAAAGGAACCCTGGTCATCTACGGGATCCCCACCATGACTAGAGCGAGAGGCAAGCCGCGCAGGGGAGCCACCTAGTACACGGCCGAATCTCGAAGCCAGAGACAAAATAAATTCGAGAAGGTGATAGCAATGGCAGCCATAGGAAGGCGCACGAAACCACGAACGCCTCCAATGGCGTACGTGGAAGAAGTTACTGCGGAGGATGATTTGCAGAGCTTCCCTGAGCACACTCTGTTCATAGTGTCGTATAATTGGAATCCACCTTCAGAGTTTGGTTCAGACAGAAAGCCTCTGCCTGTGAGCATTTCACTTGGCCCCAGAGCCACCAGCCTAGAGGAGCATTACACCACCTGCTATATAGAAGAGGAGATTCCACCTGACTCATCCATGGAGGCAGCGCTACAAGCCCATAACCAACAGGTGCATACACATCACGATGCAATAGAGACCATTCCCCCAGCATCCATCGATAGCCATAAGCAGGAGCAACCACTCTTCACTGACTCGGGGTACCTCACTCTCATTTTTGAGATGAGGAGTCTGTTGGATGACCAGGTCTTTCGCCTCGCTTGAATTGACCAAAGACTCAAACTGCTCTTCGTGGCTCACTCTAGAACTCTTCCAAAGCAGCAATGCCCAACGTGCGTGCAGGCTTACGTGCTTCCAGCAGGGTGGCGACAGCACAAGGACGAGGACAAGTGCACAGGATAAAAGGTTCAATGATGTTCATGGTTAGAAATTTCTTTTTCTGTTCCAAATTAGGCTTCGGTCCAGTTAGTTCTTAGTTTTCTTATAACCAGGGCATGGCATACAGTTTAAACTTCATGAGAGATAGTCCTGGTTTCCTTCGGGCAGGATGACACACTGTTAATTTTGTTAGTTGGGAAACACATGGCAAGGGATGCTCAGTTGTCTCGGTTTCCTGTTTAGGCGGGACAACTGGCATCACAAACAATTATTGTATTTTTCTTATGCTAATATAACAGGTCCCATCCTTTTTACTTCAAAAAAAAAGATAATATAATGAAAATTGATGTTAGTGGTGATATAGTGAAAATTCATTTAGAGAAATAAAGTAGTTTCATTGATTTCAACAATAACCTAATGCAAAACAATAAGGTACATTAATTTTATTGAAAATACAATGAAAAATCATTTAGAGTATTCAATTACTTGAAATGATTTTAATAGTGAAAAATATTATGGTACATTATTCCAGTTATAGTATAGTGAAAAATGATTCAAATAGGTAACAAAAACTAGCATTGAAGATGTTAACAATTCATAAGTCATCACGAT
>ML781690.1:21847-54135 GCA_009831015.1 Picea engelmannii | reverse complement strand
AATAAGTATGTATTAAGATATTTACAATGGAATAATGAAGTGGCTAAACTTCAACCAAATGACTTGTATTCGTCGGGTGGGTAGTAGTATTGTAGATTATGTGATATCGAATATCTGCATCCCAACCAAAGAGTAACTTTTGACCTTTTAAATGACCATGAACCCGTTTCATCATAGCTTTTATCCCTAACTCTAAACTTTGCCATGCACATGGGTGCCATTGAAGAGAATTCTAATAATCAAAGGCAACTGCACTTTGAAAAAAATAAAGATGATTTTTTCTTAAAGGATTTAAATAGTGAATTACACTCCTAACTTATAAGGACAACATTGAAGACCTCTATCATAATTTTACAACTACCCTTTCCACTTCTATTAACAAATTCTCTTTCTAGGTGTCCTATAAAAAGAACAATAGAACGACCAACCTTTGGTATGATAAAGAATGCAAAATTGCTAGGAAAATCATTAGGGGTGCTTCTAATGAGTCGTTAAAAATCCATAAGATTAATATGTACAAATCCATAATTAAAAGGAAAAAGATATACTTTATCAATAAAAGGCAAGAGAAAATTTCACAACTATCTAAGTTGGATCCTGAGAAGTTCTAGAGGAAAAACAAATATACCATATCAATAAAAGGAAAGAGAAACTTTCACAACTATCTAAGTTGGATCCTAAGAAGTTTTGGAGGCAAATTATTTTCCGCAATACTAAAGAAAATAATATGATTCCCTTAAGGGACTGGAATTCCTACCTTAAAATTATTTACAAATTCCCTAATGCTAAGGACACAATTCATATTGTCCCTATGGAGGATGAAGTTTTTTCTATGGATGACATAGAGTTTTAGGTTAAGTAGTTTGTAAATGGGAAAGCTAAGCACATTTAAGGCTACCAAGTTAAAATTTTTAAAATTCGAGGGCCTATCATCATCCCTCACATACACAATCTCTTCAACTTAGTAGTAAAGAGAAAGGCTTCCCTAAACCCTAGATAGAAAGCCTCATTGTTCTTAATTTAAAAAATGGGGATAGAAACATTCCCTCTAATTATAGGATCATAATGATTACCCCAATTTTAGCCAAGCTTTATGGAATTATTTTGGAAAATAAGATTATCCTTTGGCTAGAAAGTCACAGTAAAAGAGATAAAAGGAAATTCGGGATTATGATATATAATTCAACTATAGACCATCTTTTTACCTTTAGGATCATTGCAAAGGAGTTCCTCAATACTAAAACCAATCTTTTTTATTGTTTTGTTGACTTTAGAAAAGGTTTTGACATGGTTCCCAGGAAAAACCTTTGGAATAAGTTGGAAGAGATAAATTTCCTTTCGAGTTGAGGGATGTTGCAATAAGATTGTATGAGAACGAGTGAGTGCTAGCTTATGATGGTCTCTCATGACGCATTAGTGGCAATGAAAACCTAGAAAAAACAACAATATGTTAACTTGGAGGGTTTATTCAAGGTACTTCTACAATGAATTTGAATATGGTGAAAGAATATGAAATGTAGGAAATTGAATTATCTTTCTAAATATCCAAATTTTATTCATATACATTGTGAATAAATAATTCAAATTTGATTTTTTCTAACAATGGTACATTATTTTTCCAATAAAATATATAAGGTATATGTTTTCGTTCGTGCAGGTGTTGAGTGTCTTAACGATGAAATTTTGTTCCAAAAACTTGTATACTTATAGATAACCCATTTTTCTTGTGTCGTGCATTTTTTAGAAATTTGTTATATAATTTTTTTATTCTTTTTAATTATCAAAGTCGACATATGCCTGAAATTACAACGTCTTTTGTTTGTGCAGACTTAAAGGGTCTTAATATGATCAAAATATTTTTTCTTTTTACCATGGGTATCAGTCTCCTCTAGTGTCTTATATAACTCATTTAATAAATGGTTAAGCTGAGAAAAAATTATATTATAAATAAGAGAGGTATGTATTCTAGGATTTCGATATATGTGAAGACAATAATATATTAAAAATAGTAAAAAAAATTAATTAAAAAAAATATATTATATATTTGAAATCTACATAGCCGGATCGATCTATGTCTATAATTTCGTCAACAACTAAATTTATTAGCCTATATAAAAATAACTTCAAAGACAATGATATAGAGGGATATTCACAAAAATGGAGGTTTTTATGAATTTGTAGACCAAACCACTAGGTTTGTCATCCCAAACCTAATTCCAATCCAACCAAGTCAACATACACCTTGTCAATCCTTCCCAAAAAAATTGAATCCAAACAAATGCACATGTGCTCTAGGAGATTGCAAGTGCTCTAGGAATGCATGCACACTCCTAAAGATCATTTCCTTCCTTCTCTATCTTTTTCCTCCCTCTCCTACATCTACCCCCCCTCTCTATCTCACTCTCACTCTCCCTCGCTACCCCCCTTGTCTATCTCCCTCTCTCTCCCTCACACTCCTAGACATCGTAAGATTTAGACATCATGAGGCATGGAAAGACCTAGAGATAGACCTTACCTTGACATGCCTTAGAATCTCATACCCAGTTGCTCTATACCCCCCCTCCTCCACTCTCCCTCACTCTCTCACTCTTTCTCTTGATATTCCCCTTTGTCCCTCACTCCCCTCTCTCTTCCACCTCTATTACACCCTTTCTCTCTCTCCTCATTGTTAGTCTCAATATCACTTCTCTACCCCTCTTTCTCTCTATATTCCCCCTCTTTGTCTCCCTCTGTATCCCCCCATTCCTCTCATTCTTTCTCTACCCCCCTTCTATGTCTCCCTCTATACTTTGATTCCTCTCACTATTCCTATCTCTACCCCCCCTCTATTTATCCCTCTCATCCCTCTCACACTCTATTTCTACCCCTCATCTTTGTATTTCTCTCTCTCCCCTTCCTCCCTCTCTATCTCTACCCCTTCTCTTTGTCTTTACCTATCCCCCCCTCCTCCCTCTCTATCTCTACCCCTCCTCCTTGTATTTATCTCTCCCCCTCTCACACTCTCATGCACTCTCTCCCACCTTGTGCCACTATCTCTCCTATATCTCTCCTACATCTACCCCTCTCTCCTACATTTACCTCTCTCTCTAACCCCGTCTTTATTATCCTCTCTCTCCCTTTCACACTCTCACACACTCTCTCTACTTCCTTACTATGACATGATCTCTCTCCCTCCCACACACACTTTATACCCCCCCTATATGTCCTCCTCTCTCTCCCTCCCACACTCTAACACACTCACTCTCTACCTCCCCTCTTTGTATTCCTCTCTCTCCCTCCCACACTCTCGCACACACACTTTCTACCCCCCCTCTATGTCTTCCTCTGTCTGCATCCCACACTCTCACACACACATTTTATATCCGCCCTCTATGTCTTCCTATATCTCCCTCCCACTTTAACACACTCACTCTCTACCTCCATCCTTTTTATACCTCTCTCTACCTCCCCTCTTTGTCTACCTCTCTCTTCCTCCCACATTCTCTCACACAAACTTTCTATCCCTCATTAAGCTATTTGTATCTCTCTACCCCCATGGCTCTATCTCTCCCCTTCCTCTCACAATCAATCTCTCTCTCTCTCTCCACCCCATCCTTGTCCACCCCCCCTCTCTTTCTTTCTCTTCCCCCCCTATCACACTCACAAATTCTATCTCTACCCCCCTCCTCCCTCTATCTCTCCCCCTCCCTCCCATTACCTCTCCTCTCTTTCTCTCCTATATCTACCACCTATTTCTCTCTATCCTCTACTCTCCTCCAATTTATCTCTTTATATCTTTGTACCCTCCTTGTTGAATTTTTGGTATGCTCCTTTAACCATAGACAATGTCACATCATTTTCACCCAACCATAGGCATTCACATATGCCACCCCTGAGCACACTAACATTTAATTAGATAGATTCCATTTACAAAGAAAGTCCAATTAGATAAACCCTAGCAAAAGTGTTATCTCAACCAAAAATACCACCACAAAAAAAACAACAACACCATACAAAGGCAATCCACCTCCTCAAGGAGTAGTACACAAGAGAGAGATTTCAAAACACTGAAGAAGAATAAACTATGGAGCTATAGTTATTGTGTCACTTCCTCCAAACGTGCTCCTTAATTCTATGTAGTTGGGAGAGTGTGAGTGAGTAAACAAATGAGGCAAGACGTCTTGTATTTATATTCTTACTAGCCACTAGATTAGGTTGACATCTTCTCTATACATGTGTCTCTTCATTATTACTTTAGTATTCTGGGTCAACTTCTCTTCTAGGGTATTTCAATATTTATTGAATGGATCTCTTTCTTCCAGAATCTTCTCCACATATAATAAATTTCATCTAGGAGGGAAAGATCCTCCCCCAACTACCAAAACATCAACACTCCCTCTTATCTAGGGAGTCATATTTTAAAATCTATTCATCTAGTAGTCCATTGACTACTCTCCAATTAGTTGGTAGCACACAACTGCCACAATGCCATCGGTAGATTGAATCGTCTGTCACAATATCTACAATCAAGTATCACTTAGCTACTCCCAATGTGAACTGGTAGTCTTCATGGAAATCATCTAGTAGCGCACATCTACTACAATTCCATCTAGTAGAAAACAATGTTTCTGATCCATAGTAGTACATAACTATTATCCAATGGTGCACAACCTCGCCAAGTAGCACAAAAATACTATCCAAATACACAATTTCTCTCTCTTGCAATCAAACCAACATGCAATACAACAGTGTCTATGATTATGCAACAATCAGCTAGTGGCACACAACCACTACAATATGCCCTCATCCATAATCATAGTCTGCCACCTCAAAGACTATGCATCAATCAACTAGTAGCACACAAATATTACAATATTCCCTCCTCCATAGTCAGTATCTGTATGACTAAGAAGAAATCAACTAATAGCACAAAGCTAGTACAATATTCCCTCATCCATAGTCATACCTATGATTATGAAACAATCATCTAGTAACATATAGTTACTACAATATGCCATCAACCATAATCATAGTCAATGTCTCTATAACTATCCATCAATTAACTAGTATCACACAACTACTACTATATTCCATCATCCATAGTTATAGTCTCATCCAGTAGCATGAATATACTCCCATAGTCCTCACAACTATGCATGTGATGTTTCTTCTTTCATTAGTTTTGACAGTGCATTACCCCCTCAGTCACAAGACTGATCTGGGGAACCCATGGCCAGAGGGGTTAGTCAGCATGATAGGAAACAACAAAACTCCCTCTCAACAAGAGTGAACATCCTGCACCTCGATTCTTTCCACTCCTTATTCAAATCAACATGACTAAAAGGAGAAAGAATGTGCATGGGCCATTCACCACTAGCCAAATTAGCATGGCTAATTCTATGAGTGAATGTATCATTCTCCCTTGGTCAAATCAACATGACCATTATGGGAGAATGTCTTCCCTATGCTACTCATCTATCGATGTGTACTGGATCTTCACAACTCCCTTCTGCATTGTGTCTCGACTGAAGTCCTGTAAGAAAATTTTGAATCCACATTGCTTCACAACTTGCAATATTGGATGCTATATACTTTGCCTTTGTTGTACTGAATGCCACTAACACCTTCTTCCTTCTCAATCATGATATCACACAGATCCCAAACTGAATTAGTATCCATAAGTACTCTTTTGATCCACTACACTCCCTACCTAGTCAGATTTTGTATATCCCTGCATTTTCACATCTCCATTTGAGGCATGTATCAATCCATATCTACTTGTACTACGCAGGTGTCTCAACAAATGTTTGTCTATTGATGTACATATCTCAGAATCAAGGTAAAAGGTCCACATTCCTATCCTTTTGATTGTCTTCCTTCACTGAAACAAGGGAATACGCCCAGGAGGTCCCATATATCCTCAAAGTCTATAAATATTTTGATTTGGCCTCCTATATGTCATTCCTAGAGGACGTCTCTCCCATCTGAATCTGAATCTGAAGAGGAATACCTTTTGAATGAAAGTCTCTAAGCAACTGACTCTCTTTGAGATCAGTCACACTCTGAGTTTGCATGCTCCCTCTAAATCTTGAATCCCTCTTAAGCTATATAGTCTTTGGATTCATCTGATCCCTCTGCATGTGTTTACATCCTCTTCTCCTTCATGGATGTGCACAACTCTATGTCTATATAATATTCTTCATGTTATCTCCAACAACCGTCATTATAGATCCCTCTCAAAGCTACCTATGACCTTCCCAGAACAAGAAACAAGAACAATGATATTCCCATGGTAACCTCCATGGATTTTACATGTTAAAATGCATGGAACAAGGTCACCAAGAACATCTCTTAGAGGATATGAATTTACCTTGTAAATAAGTGCAATATTAATCTGAGCATTTAATTAATGGTAGTCGTACCAACAATAATAAAGTGTTTACTAAAATAGCAATAACAATAACAATAACATAATTCTAAATATTTCTACTCTAATAAGAACACATACTTAAACCACATCAATATAAGGAATACCAAACCTAATATGAAAACCTCGAGTTTAGCTGCTACTATTCCCACCTAGGTTTTCTTCTATAATTTCTTGATCTTGTGCTTGGAAAAAATATCCATTCTCTTGAAAACAACCTTAATATAGGGATACAATTTAAATATATACAATTACATACCTTCGACAAACAACGTCATAATCTGACAATAGTGATGAACCCTAAAATTTCAAAGTTCTCCAACTTGTAATCTAAAGGTAGCAAGAGATGCGCTAGAATAAGGTGAACTAGGACAACCAAACAATTAGTCCAATACTTCACAGAAAATTTCACTGCAAACAGCACAACAACTGATGTTGCAACTAGCATGAAGCACCTCGCATGAAGGAACTAGCATGAAGGAAATGGAACGAAGGAACTTGAACAAATGAACTGGTACTACAAATGCAACTAAGGATCTTCCTTCCAGTGGTTAGAATGTTATGAAGGAAACTAGCTTTGATTCCATGTTGAATTTTTGGTATGCTCATTTAACCATAAACAATGTCACATCATTGTCCCCCAACCATAGGCATTCACATATGCATTCACATAGACAGATTGTTTTCACAAAGCAAGTCCAATCAAATAAACCCTAGCACAAGTGTTATCTTAACCCAAAATACCACCATAGTTGCAGAAACAACACCATACGAAGTTAGCACAACTCCTCAAGGAGTAGCACACAAGAGAGAGATGTCGAAAGACTGAACAAGAATAAATTGTACAGCTGCAACTATTGCATCACTTCCTCCACACTTGTGAATTTATTCTATGTAGCTAGGAGAGTGTGAGTGAGTGAGAAAATGAGCCAATATGTCCTCTATTTATAGTATTCTTAGCCACTAGACTTGGCCGACTTCTTCTCTAGACATGTGTATTTTCATTATTAATTTATTCTTCTGGGCCGACTTCTCTTCTACAGTATTTCGATATATGTCCAATGGATTTCTTTCTTCCAGAATCTTATTTGCATCTAAGAAAGGTCATCTATGAGGGAAATATCCTCCCATAGATACCAAAACATAAACACTCATGTTGAGATCAATTCCTGCTTCCAAAATTCCCCTCCCCTTTTCTATTCTCCCAACTTATTTTGTCCATTTATTTTCCCTCTTCTATACTTACCCAAATTCCCCTTTTCTTTTCTCCCTTCTATTCTCCCTGTCTAATTAATATACTTAGACATTTTTTCAAAAGTGATGGTTTCATGGGTTCTCACTTCCTATTCCCCATATCATGAGTCCGACCGAATGCCATATCATCATGTACTTAACCGTTTATGCATTCACAAGTTCCCGGGTTGGCAAGTTTCAAAATTTCATATCCCATGTTCTGTGATATACATTTTGCACCCAAAATATATGTGATCTACTTTTTTTTACCATCAGACTCCTCTAGATCCTAAGTATCTCATCTCTCCTATATTAATTTTGACTAACCGCGTTACAACACTTAGCGAATTTTTGACCTTTTTCAACTATGAGTTTGTGGGTTCCCTAGTTGGTCGATTCATAAAAATCCCAAGTCTTGATTGCTCTCATCCGTCCCCACCACCGTCGTGCTTTTACCAATATGCATTTAGTATGGTTTAATGCTAATAAATCGTCATGTAGGTCCCGTAAAGATCACCATTATTAATATAGGGGCTCAAGGAGATTTCTTATTAAACCACATTAAGTCATGATTTGCGGAAGATTATATTATATCTCTCAAGTGCTCATTTCAAATATTATCTGGATTAAAATAACGATCTCATCAACTTATGGAAGCAAAATATCGACAAAAGTTCTGTGGAGATACTTTGAATTTTTTTGGACGTGAGGACCAAAACTTTCAGTGGTCTAGAGTGTATTCTTACTATTCATCCCCTTTTGCTCAGAAGGAAGTAATTTGGACGCCCGAAATTCCTCGTGTAGGTTGGGTTCCTGAGGTTTTTAACTACAAGGAACTGGTTTCCTGGTGCGCTAAGAAATATATACCAAGTCAGTGGATTATTCAACTTCAAGACCATTCTCGCATCTCTCTTTCACCTCAAGTGTTCCGTAAAATGCTAAAACTCACATAGCCAACACTCACCTTCAAAGGTGAAGATTGTAGGGACTTCTTGAAAAAGCATGAAAATGTCCTATACCTCTTTCCTGAATTCTTGGAGAATCTTGTGGCCATCCCTAAAGATATTACCAGGTTGCAGGTCAACTCTTTCAAAAACCCCTTTAGGGAAATTTATTGATTATTCACCAGAGTGACCGACCAAGAAAATACTGCCAGTATTTCTCGTATGATTCTTTATATATTATATTTCATTGTCACAGAGCAAGCCATTTTCAATTGGGGAAAATTGATTTCCATTGAAATCTCTTCCCAATTGTCACAATACAAAAAAGATAATAAATTATTTGTGGCCTCTTATTTGGTATTCATGATAACACATTTCTGTCAATTTCTTAAATTGTCTATCAGCAAGAAGGTGAATTGTGAATTTGACCCAGTCACCTTTTGGTACCAAGCGTTGTGGAGGCACAAAGCTTCCCTGCATTTTTATGAAGTTTTCAATGAACTTGTCTCGAATTTTAAAGGATTGTTGTTTGGAAAAGATACCCCAATAATATCTTCCGAGGGAAGTAAATTCTCGGATAAAAAAGGGACCTTGGAGGAAATAAAAAATTACAATGTTATCAGGATTTTCGGTTCTAAGGAAAATCCCTCCTTTCTTCCATGTCATATATCGAAAAAAATGTTTATTACAAAATTTTCAAGGAAATATAATTTATGGCTACACTTTTTCCATGAGAAACAAAAAAAAAGAAATGCATACCCTTGCCTTGGAAAACTGGGGACTTTGTATTCATAAATATGAAAAAAATCGATGAATTTGCAAACAAATTCCACAACCTGAATATCAAGTATGATGAAAGGATAAAAGAGTTTGAACCTAACATAATTTTTTTGGAACTGATGTTAACAGTGGGTTTTATAAATCCATTTATCCACATTGTTATAGGAGAAGAAGAATATAATAACTTGTGCGCTCCTAGTCTCACTGTCAATGACTTGGAGACAATACTGAGTACCAATGAATTTTACAAACATAAAGGAAAGGGTACCAACAAGAAGAGTTCCATGTCCCCAGCTGTTACTCCCAATACTACAACATTTCGAAGAATTTTTCTAGTGGCCCACCCATCTAGAAAAGTGATCAACAATAGTTTAGGAAGAGGAGGAGACAAGAACCCCCCTCCAGGAAAAAATCAAAGCTCACATAAAATTCCTCTGAGAAAGAAGATGAATAATATTGTACAGGAGGAATAAGAGCATCGCATCGAAAGTGACATTAACATATTCTCCCTCGAAGACATGGAGCTTGAGGCTAACATTGAGAAAAAAAATTCTAACATTGATCAACCAGGAGGCACGACCACCAGAATCTATTGTTGGAAATTGTTGAGAATGAGACATTCGATGAAGAAGAGTCATTTGTATTTCAGAGAGTTGTCTTTGATAGTGAATCTAAGAAATTAATTATCGAGAAGAGTGATGTGAAGAGTAAAAAATGTAAATATTGTTCAAATGTTAACCTAAGAAATATGCGACCTTAACATATTTCCAGAATCCACAGAGAAATCGGTGATGCATTGGACGACTCCATTGGTGGTCTTGAAGCGGAAAATATAAATTTAAAGGAAAGGTTTAAGGAACTGGAAGAGACTTTGATGCCTCTTCCAATTCTTTCCATCCCTTTGGAAATTTTCAGACCCACCATGCCTGCTTCTAAATTAAAAGGATCCTCAAGATTAATTACATAAGCCAAGAGCTATGTGGAGAATAATATCAAGAAAAGAATGGGGTTGATCATAGAATCTTGGGAAATTTCAAAGAACACAGTTTATTTGGGATTGAGGGTACATTCCTTCCATGAGTATTTGTAGGCCGACCTAAAACATGAAGAAGGTTTTTACCTTGATGTCATGGTACCCTTTGGTGTTAAAATTTCCAACATGCCGGAGCTATGGATAAGTGACGAGGACCTTCCCTCTCCAATTCGGATCAAGCAGTTGAACGCATGTTGGAAAGAAAAGATAAAGAACTTGAATAACATTGTTCAAGTGTGCATCCAAGCCATATCAAGGAGGGAATAACTATTCAAAAGGATCACGGAGGTGGACCTAGCTGGAAGCACTAACGAAGTCCAATATACCAAGTTGATTCTTAACTTGTTGTTCCTAACCAAACAATAGTTCGATGAGCAAGTTGATATTTTTAAAGGATTTTCAGTTGAAAAATTCTATGGTATAATTGAATATGATAAGGATGCCATATATAAATGGTTAGTGTATTACTCTGTAAAAAATCAGGACATTGAAGAAGCATTACATGGAATTTCTCTTGATCTAAGAGACTTGGAGGGTGAGTTGTTCAACATCAAAATACGTCATGAAATCAACGTGGAACCCATGAAAAGTTAAATTGAATAATGGTTGAAGAAAGTTATCGTTAAACTGACCAATGAATGAAAGAAGTAGTTGAGACAGTTCCTGTAACCGTTGATGAAAATTATAAAAGGAAATCAACAAGCAAATGAAAAGACAAGAGAGACCATCATAGTAAGTTTATGTTGATCATATCCTTCTTTTTCTTTATCAATTCCTTCATCCAGTTATTCCACCTCTTTCACTAGAAATGTTTAACCAAAGACTCATAACTCCTCTTTTATTCTTACCAGGTCTTGGTGTTCTTCTACTGTCAACTGTCTTCCTTCTAAAATATTATTTCTTGTATTTATTTTCTTTATGGTCTGTGGGAGCCCCAATCCCAGTCTTTAAGAAAAATACATTTTAAATTTCAAAGAATATGTAACAGACTATATATTTTTTCGAAATTTCAAGAGAGTTACTTTGGGAACAATCTCGATTGTATTTTGTAACCCTGCTTTCAGAATATAAAGTATTGGAGGTTGATATATCATTATATTTATTTGATATTACCATGTGTCCACTCTGTTAAATTTCTTTTATGCATGCAGATCATATTCTTTTTATTTTATGTGATCAGAAATATTTATCTTAAACTATGATGGATGTGAGGAAATTTTGCTTATTTGTTTTAAATGTTCGAAGTGTGTGATTCCTAGTCCTTTCTCAGGAACATTCTTTAAAAATAAAAATAAAAACATTTTCCTTTTAATTTCTTGCAATATTTATGTTTCTTTGAATTACTATGATGAAATTTTGTCAAGTCCCACATTCTGAATATTTAGAAATCCCAAGAAAATCTAAAGAGGAGTACCACCTCTATAAAAATGCAGGGGGATTTACATCCTTGTGAGTTTTCCATTTCGGTCCTAACAGATTCAAGCGTCAACATTTTTGGCGACCATATTGGGGAACTGAACTGAAATTTGGAACATGGTCTAGCATTTCTGAAAAATATATGAATTTTCCCCAGGTTGCTCATCCCCTCTTAGAAATTGGATTGAACAATCAACGAATCATCTTACATCAGTTATAAAATTTGGTAATAACAACAATCGAGACTCGAGAATAGTTAGAAAGGTCCTGGAGGATATTATTCCAATAAGAAGAAATATAAATCCTTCGAAGACAGAGGAGAGAGGAACGATAAGACCGAAGAAATCAAAGGCTAGCTAGAGAAACACAAGAACAAGGCCAGTTTTGAAGTTGGATGAATACAAGGGAGAAATTACCATAAGTAAAAGAAAGAAACTCTTTTTTCTTAGAAGTGAAAATCCTATCCCTAGAATCTCTTTGGACATGGAAGAAAGAAATGAACAACCCTGAGACGAGCATCATGAGGAGAGACAAGGAGGTGGAAGATATGCTGCAATAAATCAAGGAAACCCAAGATTTGAAAATCGAAGGAGGGTAAGATATTTCCCTCTAAATATTATAGGTGAGCAACATGATCTACTTGTTCACCCTAAGGGCACCCTAAAGGAATTTTTCGAAGACGGATAAATCGATGCAAAGAGGCATATGCACCTATTTCTTGATTTTTGTGATTTTCACCATGTTGAGTATGAGGATTTCATGGTAAGGTTGTTCCTTCAAACCTTATCAAGAGGAGCATATGAATGGTATACAACATTTCCCAGCAGATCAATTCAGTCATTTAATGACCTCGAAGCTATTTTCCTGACTATGTTTACCCCTCCAATTGCTTATCATACCCTTCTCACTAATTTCATCCATATTGGTTTGAGAAAGAATGAAAGGATGCAAGATTTTAATCTCAGGTTCAACAAAACCTTGAGTAGGATTCCAAAAGATAAAATACCAAATGACCGAGTCATTCTCAGTTTTTATAAGAATGCAATTCCCTCAAATGTGAAATATGCTATCAGAACATCCCAAATGGACACATTGGAGGAGGCAATGACTAAAGCCACTGAGATGGAATAAATTATGATGGAAACGGGTCTGGACCTCGACATTATACTGGTAAGAGTACAAAGGAATTTGGGAGGATTAAATATTGATAATAAAGGAGCTTCTATGTTAAGGTCCTAACCCACACTTAGGTAGATCAATGTATTTGGATGTAATAAAGGTTAATATTAATAAGGCCTTTCAAGAAAATGGAATAAGGAGGATGTAAGAAGACCTAATAGAAGCTTCTGCTTCTAGAAGGATCTTCCTCTAGATGCTTCTCTTAATAGACATATTTAGTATAAATAAGGGTCAAGGGTATGAAAACCCTAGCTAGGAGATTATTGTAACAGAGCGTTGCTCGACTGGAGGTTGCCCCCTCGAAGAGGCCTATGAACATTGTTTTTTGAATCAAAGTGTTATTTCAGTTATTTCTCTTATATTATTTATGTTTTATTGTGGAGATTATGCTAGTTATATTACTGTTATTCTACCATTTCTATCATTTCATTTTTGTTCTGCGTATTTATTATATATGGTATCTTCCAAGTGGTATCAGAGCACTTTCCTAGGCAGAAATTGTGGGAATTTTTTTTTTCCAGGGTAGAGACGTATTTCTACGTATTTAATCCATAGAGATCTGTCGTTACGCGCATAAACCCATGGTTGAGGGATTCATACATGCAGGAAATACAAGTGGTTCTTAAAAACACATTTGTTGGCCACCCTTGTAACCCCTGTTGGTACCCCTTCGAGTGCTAGCGCATCAGATAACACCTGTGTACGGATCGGCCTAGCTTTCCTGAATTCCTCTTTAGATAAACCTATCGACCATCAGATTTTTATAGTGTCACCGAGAACAACACTCGGGAAGATACTCTCTAGTACCTGGGTAGTCGGGTAGTACAACTAAGGGTATGGTCTATCCTCCTTAGTTAGTGCCCTGAGATATTGGGCTGAGTACTACTGTTGGACCCCACACGTATATCAGAGAGCTATAGCACAGGAAAAACCCTTGAATACCTAACCCTTGGGGGACAAAAACATAAACACATTAAAACTGACTAGATTTATTGACGCGCAAATGTGTTCGGGTTGACAAGTAAATAAACATTTCTTTCTGGTTAAGAATTTGGGTATTTCATCACTGCAATATTCTTCAAACCGGAGTATAACTCCGCAAAAGGTATGGAAATTTTTTCACCATTATTTGAGACCTATTCCATTAGATTCATCTCTTTTCCCTTATCACAGTCATCCATATCATTTTTCGGCAAAAATATTTTGACCCCGCCTGCCCCTTTTCAGTTCACCCATCCTCATGGCCCATACCCATAACCAAGAACTGGAGTCTTGCTTCAACACCTCTCAATATAGTTTCCTCGAGACCCAAAAAGAAGTGAAACAACTCAGTGATACTATTGCCTCCCGAGATACATCCATCAATACCACCATAAATGCATCCGTGCAGTCCTCAATTGAGGAAGTCAAACAAGAACTGACCACCCAGCTTGAATATGTCTTTGCATCACTCTGCACCAAACTAAATATCCCTACCGATGACCCTTTTCCTAACGCACATCCAAAGACTGAAGGTGAACCTTCATCCCATTCCCATACCTTTCAGCCCCATCACTTTCAACGTGAAATAAGCCTTCCGCGGGTGGATGTAACCAAATTTGATGGCTCAGACCCCACTGGTTGGGTCACCCAAATGGAACATTATTTATCTTTATACGGAATTACAGATGACTTGGCCAAAATCAGGTATGGTTTTCTCCATCTAGATCAAGAATGTTGGCAATGGTGGCAATGGAGAAAAACTTCCCGTCAAGGGTATATTGCTTGGACCCAATTTGTGAATGAGCTTTATGAATGCTTTGACACTGACACCAACCGTTTGGGCCGTTTGAAAAAATTGAAACAATCAAGAACAGTCGAAGACTTCATAACTGCATTTGAGTGCCTGGCTTTTCGAACAGAGGGCATGACTGATGCTTTCTTTCGAGAGTATTTTATTAGTGTCCTTAAGGAGGATATTAGGGCCCATGTCCTCATGGCTTGACCTTCGAGTTGGGTGGAGGATACTAAAAAAGATAAAGAAGCACAACAAGTTGTATCCTCTCAAACCCATAAACCTTCCTTTATCCCTCACCTTAAAACCATAAATCCCACTACTCCCTTTGCCCCATTAAAGATCCAAAAATTGACCAAGGTTGAAATGGTTGAATGCCAAATAAAAGGCCTTCATTATAATTGTGATGAAAAATATTTCCCCGGCCACAAATGTAAGGAACAAAAGATTTTTATGGCCATCTCTGACGATATTTCGGAGGAGTATGTTGAAACTCCCGTTGTGCCTGAGTCACCTGAAATAACTGACATAACCCCTCCCTCCGACCCTCCCGAAGTAGAACCGATCATTTCCCTCAATGCTCTTACTAGCTTCTCTGCCCCCCAAACCCTCAAGTTAATTGGTTACATCAAGCATCGAAAGGTCATCATTCTGGTTGATAGTGGAAGTACCCATAATTTTATTCATCACCGCATTGCCCAAGAAACCCATTGCTACATCCATGCCATCAACAATTTCCAAATTATGATTGCCAATGGTGGTTCCATGAAATGTGGAGGGTACTGTGAAAATGTGTGTCTCCAAATCAGTGACTACCACCTCAAATCCCATATTTATGCTATTGACATGGGTGATTGTGACATTGTGTTGGGTGTAGACTGGATAAGGACATTGGGTCTCATTCTCATGGATTTTAAGGACTTAACCATGCAATTCGACTAGGAAGGCCACCGATTTAAATTCCAAGGCATCATTGTTGGTTCACTTGAGGTCATTAGTTCCCATCGTATGGAAAATCTGCTCAAAAAAGGTCACTCTGGTGTCATTTCCCAACTCCATGCCATACAAGCAACAGAGACACCCCCGGTGCCGCAAGACCTCCAAGATCTCCTTTATAAACATCAAATGGTATTTTCCACTCCCCAAGGAATCCCTCCTTCCCACGGTGTTCATGATCATTCCATTCCCTTAGTACCAGGAAGCCTTCCTCCCAATATCCATCCGTATCGCCATCCCTTTTCACAAAAAAATGAAATTGAGAAAATGGTCCAGGAACTCCTTATTACAGGCGTTATCCATCCTAGTACGAGCCCTTACTCTTCTTCAATAGTCATGGTCCTGAAGAAAGAAGGTTCTTGGAGAATGTGTCCTGACTTTCATGCCCTCAACAAACTGACCATTAAAGATAAATTTCCCATTCCTGTCATTGATGACCTCCTGGATGAATTGAGTGGAGCCCAATTCTTTACTAAACTTGATCTTTGCTCGGGCTATCACCAGATACGTATGAAAGAGGTAGAAATCCCCAAGATGGCCTTTCGAACTCATGAGGGCCACTATGAGTTTTTGGTCATGCCCTTTGGCCTTTGTAATGCCCCCTCCACCTTCCAAAGCCTCATGAATCATGTCTTCTATCCCATTCTCCGTCATTTTGTCTTAGTTTTATTTGATGATATCCTCATCTATAGAAAAAACTAGACAGACCATATTACTCATATGGATCAAGTTCTCCATCTACTCTCTCAGCACCAACGTTTCCTGAAATAGTCTAAATGTGATTTTGGTGCCTCAGAAGTAGAATACTTGGGTCATCTGGTGGGCAAGGATGGCATCAAGGTGGACCTGAAAAAGATTGAATCTATGCAAGACTGGCCGCACCCAAATACTCTCAAAATATTGCATGGATTTTTGGGCCTCACAGGGTATTATCGCAAGTTTGTTAGGAACTACAGAAAGATTGTAGCACCTCTCACTGCTCTCCTAAAAAATAATTCTTTCACTTGGACTACAACAGTGGCTCAAGATTTTCAAACCTTGAAGACGACCATGTGCACCACTCCAGTTCTAGCCCTTCCTGATTTCACAAAGACCTTTGTGTTGGAATGTGATGCCTCGGGGAAAGGAATCAACACTATCCTTATGCAAGAGGGTCAACCTTTGGCCTTCACTAACAAGCAACTGTCTGAAAGGAATCTGGGCAAACCCATTTATGAAAAGGAAATGTTGGCTATTCTACATGTCGTTGAGCTGTGGCATCCTTATCTCTTGGGGCAACGCTTCCAAATTAAGACTGACCATCAAAGCCTCAAGTACTTTCTGGAACAATGCATTTCTTCCCAGTAGCAACAAAAATGGGTGACTAAGCTCTTTGGATATGATTATGAGATCATTTAGAAGAAGGGAAAACACAATTTCATGCCAGATGCACTATCCCGAAAATATGAAGACAAAGGATCCCTTTTTTCTCTTTCCTTCATTGTACCCGATTGGCTCCAAGATGTGCACCAGGAATGGGTTCAAGATCCCAAAAGTTCACATCTGATCCAGCAATTGCAGACCAAGGCTCCATCTCCCCCAAGGTACTCCTGGTTCTAGGATGAGCTTTGATACAAAGGTTGTTTGTATTTAAGTAAACAATCCAAGCTTAAATCCATGGTACTTTCTGAGCTTCATGCTACACCCACAGTGGGGCACTCATGGTTCACAAAAACATATGACAGGGTCAAACATTCTTTTTTCTGGGATGGTATGAAACATGACATCTGTAATTTTGTTGCTTAATGTGAGGTTTGTCAACGCAACAAGGGAGAAACAATCAAATCTCTGGGCACACTACAACTGCTTCTGATTCCCCCTACTATTTGGAAGGATATCTCTATGGAATTTATTACTGACTTACCCAAATCGGGGAATAAATCAGTCATAATGGTGGTTGTGGATTGCCTTCCCAAGTATTCTCATTTATGCGCTCTTCACCACCCATTTACTGCATCTATGGTGGCTCAAATTTTCATGGACCAGGTCTTCAAGATTCATGGCATGCCACACTCTATTGTTTCTGATCGTGACCCAACTTTCACAAGAAATTTTTGGCAAGAACTGTTTAAGCTACAAGGCACAGCTCATCTTATCATCCCTAGACAGATGGTCAAACATAAGTTGTCAACATGTCTTTGGAAACATATTTGAGGTGCTTTGCCTCTGAGAAACAACACCATTGGGCTCAATGGTTACCCCTCGCCAAATGGTGGTACAACACTTCATACCATACAGCCACTCGTATGACTCCTTTTGAAGCAGTATATGGACATAAGCCACCTTCAATTCTCTCATACTTACTAGGTACCTTGAAGGTCCAGGCGGTTGACCAAACACTTACAGTCTGAGAGGATATTCTTTGTACCCTTAAAGAGAACTTGGTTATGACACAGAATCACATGAAGCAGCAAGCAGATCAAGGTCTCTCTGAACGTCAATTTGCAGAAGGGGATCAGGTGTTTCTGCGACTGCAACCATATAAGCAAACTTCCCTCAAGGCTGAGCATTGTCAGAAGCTGGCGCCCAAATTTTATGGTCCTTATACAGTTCTCAAGCATGTGGGACAAGTCGCATATCATTTAGCTCTACCCATTCAGTCGAAGCTACATCCTATTTTTCATGTTTCATGCTTAAAGAAGGTGATTGGAACTAGGTGCCAAATTCAAACCAACCTTCTAGAGTTAGCTGAAGAAGGATCCATTTGGCTATAGACAGAAGCAGTTTTGGACCAGCGTGAGCATAACCTGCGTTAGAGAACCATCAAGGAAGTGCTAGTCCAGTGGAAAGATATTACTCCAGGATATGCCACTTGGGAACCAGCTACCATTCTGCAACAGTTTCCACATCTCAAGCCTTGAGGACAAGGTTGTTTTTAAGGGGGTGGACATGTTAATGTCCTAACCCGCACTTAGGTAGATCAATGTATTCAGATGTAATAAAGGTCAATATTAATAAGGCCTTTCAATAAAATGGAATAAGGCGGATGTAAGAATACCTAATAGAAGCTTCCGCTTCTAGAAGGATCTTCCTCTAGATGCTTCTCTTAATAGACATATTTAGTATAAATAAGGGTCGAGGGTATGAAAACCCTAGCTGGGAGATTATTGTAACAGAGCACTGCTCGACTGGAGGTTTCCCCCTCGAAGAGGCCTGTGAACATTGTTTTCAGAATCAAAGTTCTATTTCAGTTGTTGCTCTTATATTATTTATGTGTTATTGTGGAGATTATGTTGGTTATATTACTGTTATTCTTCCATTTCTAGCATTTCATTTATGTTCTGCATATTTATTATATCTGGTATCTTCCATTCTAGTTCAAGAAAGAAAAAATAATTAAATCCTTGATCAGTTCAAAACCAAACAATGGGAGGAGGATTTTTCAAGGGAACCATACCCGATGTAAAGGTTGTCCCTATGGCGTCACAAGAAACTAAGCAAAGAATTGAAATTACACATATGAATAGAACTATCAAGAAAATGAAGAATCAGATAACTAGACTAATAAAGGGAGATAATTATGTGATAAATCCAATAATGCCAATCCTAGAGAAAAGAAGGAACCCTCCCCAAGAAAAAAGAGTGAGGTTTGAGAACACAAATAATATACAAATGCCAAGGTTTCCCAGACAACCTACTCCTAATGTCGTTTTTCTGGATGATGTGTATGACGAGAAATTAATTTAGCAAGGGAATTATTACTCACCTGATGAAAGCTCCAAAACTGTGCAGATTGACGGATGTAAGATGTCCATGTATATATTTGAAGAGGGTGACAACAATCCCAACTCACAAGAAAACATCACCCAGACAAGAGGATTTGTAAATAGACCAAAAAATAAAGGCGATTCTGAAAAAGAAAAAGAAAAAAAAAAGAAAAAATAAATGAGAAAGTGACGGATAGCATTGGAAGTAAAAGGAAACACATGATGTCAAACTCCACTCAAATGAAATATAATTTCGTAGAGGATTTGATTAAATTAAGGATAACCCTTCCCTTTACGGAAGTAGTGAAGATTCCCCAGCAAAGAGAAAACATTTTGAAATTCTAGGACGATCCATCTGAAAGAGCATAAGTTGTTGTTACCAGTCGAAAGAAAATCCTTATCCAGTCGACTTCCAAGCTGAGAGGTAAAATTATGCCCTTTTACATTTCAACTGAAAATCATGTTGTTTCACTACATAATTGTTTGGTTGACATGAGTGCGACAAATAATATTATGCCATTGGAAGTCATGGAGGCATTGGGCATGAGTTGCACCAAGTATTATGAAACCGTTGAAAGTATCTATGCAATTGATTCTAGAAAAGTGCCATCTTATGGAGAGATCAAGGACTTTTATTCTTGGATTACGACAACCCCCCATATTATAACAGTTTTCAATATTATTGTGGTGGACCTTCCTCTGTCATATGGAGTTGTGCTAGGAATATATTGTAAATCTATGACCGGGGGATATATAATGAACGATGGAAGTTGTATGACGTTTCCAGGAAAAGAAGGAGCAATGATTAAAGTGCTTTGTTAGCCTAGAAAAGCCTTCTCTTCCAAGAAGAAGGGAAATGAATTGAAGGAGGATTATATAGATGTTGAGATTGGAAACTATGCTATCCTAGACATATAGGATAATGAAATCCTAGAGAAAGTTCAAGACACAGAGAATCAAGAATGTATGTTTGAAGGATGTTGGAAGATGTCTTTCGATGGAGCCTGTTCAAATTCTGGGAGCGGAGTTGGGATTGTTCTTCTGAGCCCAAATAAGGTTGTGCATCTGCATGTTATTAGATTGGAATTTCCATGCACTAATACCGAGGAAGAATATGAATCCTTGATTCAGTGGATGATCCTTTCTCAAGAAAATAAAATAGAACATCTAATTTTAACTAGTGAATCAAATTTGGTGATCAATCAGATTACCCAAAGGTATAAAATAAAAAAGGAAAGACCTAAGTTATATTTCAAAAGAGTTAACGAATTGATGGAATATTTCAGTTCCTTCAACATTTCTTTCATTCCAAGGGACAATAATCACAAGGAAGATTCATTAGCCTTGCTAGCCTCATTGTCAAACCCAGACAATATCCAAAGAAAAATGTCTTTCAATGTAGAAAGATATTTTTGACTGTCCATGTCCTATAACATTGAAAATTTGCAATTATTTGAGAACGATGAATGCTATCCCTTGACCATGTTTTGGGAGATCCTTGGTCAGGTTGACCTATTTTGGGACTTCGACAACCTGTAGAAGACAGAGCACAAGACGAAGAAAATATCGCGGGATCTCGGCCCCTTTTTGGGTCCTTTTTGGGATCTGGGAATATGTAACGGGAATGGGATGTCGGCCCATGGGTTTACCCATGTTTAGGCCTATTCTGTATGTATAAATAGAAGGCTAGGCAAAGTAAGAAGTAGTTGAATAGTGCACAAGTGTTGTGCAAATTGGCTAAGTGCTAAGAGTGGGATCTGTGTGATCAAGAAGTGTAAGGCTTAATGCATAATGTATGAGACTTGCAGAGCTAAGTGCGAGTCATTGTAAGAGACTGTGAAGGCTTTGTGTTGCAACGCAAGGAAGGAGGATCTAGCGAGATGTGCAGATCTCCTGTCTTATGCGGAGTAAGGGTTTTGGTTGTGTGCATGTAGATGACTGATTGAAGCTAATAAAGAAGAAGAGTTGGTGGACGTATCCCTAGGGTGGGGGTGAACCACGTAAATACTGTGTTACTCTGCTTTAGCAATGTTCTGATGTGCTTATGTGTTATGTGCTAAATGCTTTGATATAAATATATAGATCTATTTATGCTCTATGCTTATGATGAATCTTGATGTTAGATCTGACATCTATGAATTTGCTTAGTGATTGAATCTGCTAGATCTCATCTAATTCCTTTGCTAAGTGCTTATATATGTTAGATCAGGGTGAATGTTGCGATGCTCTGTTTCCTCTGCGGAGTAGATATTGGTTAGATAATGATGAACTAGCTGTGCTAAGTTCTCTATTAAGTATTATAATCACAGATCTGTGTCCCAGCTAAGGTTGTAGACACCTAAGTCCTGCAACCACCCCTGCCTCTACCTTGGGTGAGACTTCATATGCTTCGCAGGTGTTGCCGAAAGGGCCAGTAGTTAGGGTTTTGTTGGTGCGTTGTTGTAGCATTGAACCATGGGTTTACCCATGTGCCAACAATGAACAACTGGGAAAATTTTGTTGAGTGATGATGATGATGATGATCAAGATGATCACTTGTATTTTGTCCCCAAATATTGTATACAATCTGAATCTCTTTTTACGAAAAATGATCATGCTAAGAATACTCTTGAAGAATTTTTAGTTCGAAAAGTGAAAGAAACAATAAAAGTCAATATTGGAATTGACAGTTCCCCGAAATATGTCAACTTGGGAGTTGATTGCACCACTGACAAAGTTGATCAATATGTTTCCTTGTTCAAAGAATACATTGATGTGTTCTCTTGGACCTATGATGATTTGAAAGCTTATGATAAAATTATATTCCAACATATAATTCCTTTGAGGGAAGAAGCAAAGCGAGAGAAGAAACAAAATAAGGATGATGAATCCTAAACTGAAAGGTCCTCTAGTAAAGATTGAATTGGAGAAATTGAAGAAGGCAAGAATAATTAATCTGATTAGAAACCCAGATTGGATTTCAAATCCGATAATTGTAAGAAAAAAGACCAGGGAAATTCGTATGTGTGTTGACTTCAGAGACCTTAACATAGCAATCATAAAAGAACTTTTCTTTACCTAATATGGAATTCCTTCTCCAGCAAGCCACTAGATCAGCCTGCATGTCCATCTTGGATTGTTTTTCTAGATATAACCAAGTCTTGGTGGATGAGGAAGATAGGGAAAATAAGACATTTATCACACCTTGGAATACATATGCATATGCTAGAATTCCATTTGGTTTGAAGAATGCTAGAGACACATTCCAGAGGGTCGTGGATCATGCATTTAGCGGTTTGATAGGAAAATTTATGGAAGACTATCAACATGACTTGATTGTGCATTCAAAAACACGGCATGACCATATCCATTATTTGAGAAAAGTTTTTGAAAGATGCAGACTATATGGTGTCTCTCTAAATCCAAAGAAATGCTTGTTCAATGTAACTCAAGGAAAATTGTTGGGACACATTGTGTGCAAGGAAGGAATTTACATAGATCTGAAAAGAGTTAAATCAATAAATGAGCTCAACCCCCCAACATCTAATAAGGGAGTCCAAGCATTTTTTGACAAGATCAATTTTGTGCAAAGATTTGTTCCTGACTATGAAAGTATCCTAAAGTCGATCAATTTGTTGCTAAAAAAGGAGCAGAGGTTCGAATGCACAGTGGATACTCAAGAGGCTTTCAATAATATCAAAGTAGAAATCATTGTAGCTCCAATCCTTATTAGTCAGGATGTTCAAATGGATTTCATCATCTATTCATTTTCTACAGAGATAGTTGTTGCATCTGTTCTTACTCAGAATAATACGAAAGGATAAGAACTCCCAATAAGTTTCATGAGAAAAACCCTACATCAATATGAGTTGAGGTATTCATAACTAGAAAAGCAAGCCTTGGCTCTTGTAAAAGAAATAGCGCATTTTCGGACGTAGATATTGAACTCCCATGTTATTTCCTATGTTGCCTCATCACTAGTGAAGATGCTTCGGATTCAACAATTGAGAGAAGGATAATGGGCTAACTGGATGGAAAACATACAAGAATATGATATCGAGATTAAACCTTTAAAATCTATCAAAGGACAAGGTTTATAAAAGATCATCGCGAATGGTGATTATGTGGATGGAATTATTTCAATTTCAGTAGGAGAAACATTAGTTGATTCATATTGGTATGGATATATTATATTCTAATTAAGGTTCAAGAAATTTCCTATCACCATGAAATCCAAGGAGTGAAGAACATTGAAGATGAAGGAAAATCAATATGCGTTTATTGTTGATATACTGTTCAAGATCAATTATGATGGTATACTACTAAGATGCGTTGATGAAAACCAAGCCCAAGAACTGAGGAGAGAATTCCATGAAGTAATATATGGTGGACACTTTCCACCTACTTCCACCACCCACAATATAATGAGGGCTAGATTCTACTGGCCATCAATATTCAGAGACTCATATGCCATAATAAGGAAGTGTGTATCATGCCAATAGTTTTCAGGATAAATGAAGAGATCCACGATGCCTTTACATCCCATAATTGTAAACCAACTGTTCTCCCAATGGGTACTTGATGTTGTTGGGCCAACTAATTTGAAATCTAGTAAGGGGGATATGTACATTCTCACAGCTATAGATTATTTCATGAAATGGCTGGAAGCAGTGGCATTAAAGAAGGTTGATTCTGAAGAGATAATTAAGTTCCTCAAAGATAATATTATGTCAAAATTTGGTGTCCAATATAAATTTATCACAGATAATGGTTCTATTTTCATCGGGTCTAAGTTTACGGAGTTTTGCAGAGAATATGGAATTATCATGGGTCAATCAATGAATTATTATCCACAAGGTAATGGCCTTTCTAAATCCACAAACAAAACACTTGTTTAGATGCTGAAGAAAACCATTGACAAGAACCAAAGGAATTGACATCTGAAGCTGACTGATGCATTGTGGGTGAGTAGAAAAACTCCAAAAGACATCACTGGGATGCCCCCTTATACATTGGTTTATGGTAAGGAAGTGAAAATTCCAATTAGCCTCAAGTTTAATGCATTGAATTCTATGGTTAATACAAAAGATACAAAAGAGAGTTCACCAATCCAAAGGAGGATCAACCAGTTGTTAAAATTGGAAGAAGAACGAAGAAAAGCCCTAGATCGAATCTCTCAAAGGTATCAAAGTGTCAAAATATATTTTTATTAAAGCACAATTGTAAAGGATTTCTAGAAGGGAGAGTTGGTGTTACTTTGGAACAAGGCAAAGGAGAAACCATCGATGCATGCAAATTTAGAAGCGCTCTGGATCAGACTATACATCGTCGAAAATATCTTGGGTTTTAACTCCTATATGCTCCAAGACATGAAGGGTAAAATATTAATGCTTCCTGTCAATGGGAAACATTTGAAAGGTTTCTTCTCCTAAGACTTTCTCGTTCTCATTGTACATAAAAAAAAAATTCCAGTTTGTATATTCTTACTCTAACTCCATAGCGCAATAGGAGGAAGCACCTAGTCATGAAAGGTTTTGGATTCTTGACAACCCACATGGATTTATCATCCCACATTTGGAGCCAACTGTTGAGATCAATTCTCGCTTATGAAATTTCCCTCCCCTTTTCTATTCTCCCAACTTCTTTTGTCCATTTCTTTTCCCTCTTCTATACTTACCCAAATTCCCCTTTTCTTTTCTCCCTTATATTCTCCCTTTATAATTACTATATTTAGTCGATTGTTTCAAAAACCACGGGTTTGTGGGTTGGTAGAATCATGAGTTCTCACTTCCGATTCCCCATATCATGAGTTTGAATGACTGTCGTATCATACTATACTTAACCGTTTATGTACTCGCGAGTTCCTGGGTTGGCGGGTTTCGAAATTTCATATCCCATGTTTCGTGATATACATTTATGCACCCAAAATATCCACAATCTACGTTTTTACCATCAGATTACCCGAGATCCTAAGTATCTCATCTCTCCTATATTGAGTCTCACTGACCGCATTAAAAAACGTAGCCAATTTTTTACCTTTTTCAATGGCGGGTTGGTGGGTTCACAAAAATCCCAAGTCCTAATTGCTCTCGTCCATCCCCTCCACGTTCACACTTTTCCCAATATGCATTCAATATGCTTGAATGATAATAACTTATCATGCAAGTCCCGTAAATATCATCATTAATAAGAAAGGGGATCGAGGAGATTTCTTATCAAACCACATTAAAGTATGATTTGAAAAAATATTATATTATATCTCTCAAGTGTTCATTTCAAATATTATCTAGATTAAAAGAACACTCTCGTCAACTTGCGGCAGTAGCAGCTCGATAACAGTTCTGCTGAGATACTTTGAACATTTTTGGATGTGACGACTAGAACTTTTAGTGCTCTAGAGAATATTCTTACTATTCATCCCCTTCTGCTCAAAAGGAAGTAATTTGGACGTCCGAAATTGCTTGTGCAAGCTGTGTTCTTGAGGTTTTTGACTGCAAGGAACTTTTCTCCTGGTGCGTGGAGAAATATATACCAAGTTAGCAGATTATTCAACTTCAAGACCATTCTCTCATCTCTCTTTCATCTCAAGTGTTCCTTAAAATGATAAACCCATAGCCTACACTCACCTTTAAAGGTGAATATTGCAGGGACTTCTTGAAAAATCATGACAATGTCCTGGACCTCTTGCGTGCATTATTTGAGAATCCTGTGACCATCCCTAAAGATATTATCAATTTGTAGGTCATCTCTTTCAAAAAACCCTTTTGGGAAATTGCTTGGTTATTCACTAGAGTGACCGACCAAGAAAATATCACCAGTATTTATCGTATGATTCTTTATATCTTATATTTCACTATCAAGGAGAAAGCCATTTTTTATTGGAGAAAATTGATTTCCTTTGAAATATATTCTGAATTATCACAATAAAAAAAAGATAAGAAATTATTTATGGCCTCTTTTTTGGTATTTGTGATAGCACATTGATTTCAATTTTCTAAATTTTCTATCTACCAGAAAGTGAATTGTGAATTTGATGCAGTGAGATTTTGGTACCAAGCGTTGTGGAGGCACAAATCTTCCCTGCATTTTTATGAATTTTTAAATGACTTTGTCTCAATTTTTAAAGGATTTTTGTTTGGAAAAATACCCCAAGAATATCCGTCGAGGCAAGTAAATTACTAGATAAAAGGGGACCTTGGAGAAAATGGAAAATTACAATGTTATCAGGATTTTCGGTTCTAAGGAAAAACCCTCCTTTCTTCCATGCCATATATCCGACATAATATTTATTACAGAAGTTGCAAGGAAATATAAATTCTGGCTACACGTTTTTCATGAGAAATGAAAAAAGAAATTCATACCCTTGCCTTGGAAAATTAGGGACTTCGTATTCATAAATATAAACTAAATAGATGAATTTGCAAACCACTTCCACAACCTGAATCTCAAGTATGTTTAAAGGATAAAAGGGTTTGACCCTAATGGAATTTTTTTGGAACATATGTTAACAATGGGTTTTAGAAATTCATTTATCCACATTGTTCTAAGAGAAGAAGAAGATAACAACTTGGGCACCCCTACTGTAACACACCCGACCCCTAAATACCCTTTCTAGGGATGGGGCATAATTTTTTTGTTATTTATAACTATCTCAAATCCTAATTTTGGGATCTTCATTGGTTACTACTAGTCACAAGATTTCTAATGGTCGCCACCACACTAAAATCTGAGCTCTGGTCTACAAGTTATGGACTACTGAAGTTACCCGGACATTGTTAGTTGGGTTCTTTCACATTTTTCACTGAACAATCCTTTTTCCTAATCCCTAAAGCCCCGAAATCTCACCACGTTTCCTTATCCATTCAATGATCTACGTTCTACGTTTTACGTTGAACGTCCCCTTTTAGGTGTTTTGGTTGTCAACAATCGACAATCGACATCCTACACTTTTGGAATTTCAGTTATCGAATATTTTCATTGAATGCTCGACGTTCGATGATCGACGATAATCATTGAACATCCTTTTACTATACTGCACCAAAATCTTCCAAACTCTCGAAGTTTTCCAGACTCCCAGAGTCCCAAACATGTCACCAACCACATTGGCCAGGTGGGCATGAACCAAAAGATGAAATGTGGCAAGGGCTTGGGGTGACACGTGTCCTTATTAGGGGTGACACGTATCATTCTTTATTAGGCATAAGGATTATGTGAATCATCCATATCTGGGTGACACGTGGCATTCGTAAGGTGGGTCCACATCACCTTGTACGATGTCAGGATGCCATGTCATCTTGGACTAATAGTGGACTAGCCCTTTGATCTCATGATTCACAATATTCCACGTAGATCCATAGATCTAAATCTCTCGTTACTTCCCGACTCCAAACTTCAAAGATTACCAACTCCTCACATCACAAATTCCCCAAAGAGCCAAGTCTTCAGATTCTCTAATCTAGCACCATGTCTCCTCATCCTACCAATGTCCAAGATTCATTTTGTTGTTTGCGACTTCAGATCTTTTCACACTCTGAAAAATATTGGTCAAGATCCTCCGCAATACTAAGTCTCTAGACTATAGGCTCTCTAGCCATTTATCCTCTCCTTTGATGGCTCTAATTCAACAAACAACCTTTGAAAAATGGAAAGTGGGGGCCACATGTCACTCCACGAAGAACTCCCAATTAGTTGGGTAGTCGAGGGTGGGATCATTTGATCGACGACTCATAGGGATCCCAAAGGATCTAAGGATCAATGGTCCTCATCACTTTGGAAGTTCAGCATATATCCTTCTTCTCTCTCTCCAAACCATGTCAGATCTATCACCACATGTACCTACATCCACGACCATGATTTACTATGGCTTATAGAGCTTCGGTGAAGTTCACACATCCCTATACCATAGAATACCCTAACTTTCATATATTCATTGATTTGTGGACACGTGTCCCTCCAAATTGAACGGTCCCGATTAACTTCACGACTCTGAAATTTGGGATTTTTGGCACTATACCACTCCTATTCTCTCAAAGTATAACTTCGTCGAAGCACTGAACGCTTCCCTTCCTAGGTCCGATCTAATGGATGAAATATATCCACACTAGATCCTCAGATCGACGACCCTCATCTATTTGAGACTCCAGAAGTCGAATACTTTTGAGGGTTATGGAGTCATAAGTTCCAAAGTCCCAAAGCCAAAAGGGATAGCTCCTTTTGGACTAGCGGAGGGCTCCTAGAACCTAGTCGTATGGATCCTTTGGAAATTTTAGGGAGCTAAGTGCTACTATTTTTTACAGCAAATGGGTTAGGGATGTGGGCATGAGCCCTTGGTCAGATGGGTGGATAGTGTGAAGGGAAAATTCCCTTCTCCCACAAAGATGAACTTGTCATTCCCACTAATTTGAATTCAAAGGATCGACAAGACTTAGACGTTTTGGTTACTCCTACCTTGACTCTCCTACGGATTCACATCCCATGACTCTCTAGAAGCTAAACTGAGATAATTCAAAGATCATTTAAATATAAAATTTTACAGAATCCAAAGAGCAATGCTAATAACTGTTCAAATACCGAGAGACTTAATCATAAACATAGACATTCCATCATTGCATCCAATATATATACAGAGAATATGATAATACTTATCATAAATGGAGAATGTGAAGCGACTGTTGAAATGGTTTCTTGTTTCCTCCCATCCATAGGTATAACCACTCCTGACAGAATGACCAATGGACACAACCGAGCCAGACCATGATACTCTGAGAGAAATTCTTTATTCTTCCTCTGCAACAGTCAGGGATGAAGGTTACTCTCCTCCTCCCGCATAAATCTTGGCAACTGGTTTTCTCCACTCAAAGAAAGGAGGTTTGCACAAGCACTTCCATAGTCACTCATCATTCTCTTTTATCATATTTTATCGAAACCCTTCCCATGGTTTATTTTAGCGAAAATGAGCTTGTTTCTCGGCTATTCTCTCCACTGCAGAGTCGAAGTGTGCTTCTCTTCTTTTCTAGATTGTTCTCTCTGCTATGTTATCTTGCATATTTTTCTTTGTCCCCCGAATTACGTTATTTCTTGCCTTCCTCAGCAAGGTTTCATGGGTCCAAATCCCAATTCATGGTCAGGACTATAAGCCTTGCAGATGGGTACCCTGCCCCATCTCCTCATTAACTCTTGAGGATGGCCTTCCATCTACCAACCTAACTGGTAATTCATTTCTGGGTGAGAGGACTATTGAGCAGTTACACCCAGTAGGTACTAGTTTGGTGAGGGTCATCTCAACTATTCTTGGTTTCCCCTCATCATCTCTCTGATTTCATCGATGGTCTATCTTGGAAAACTCCCCCTCTTTCAACAATTGTGCAACACGTATCCAATTTCTATTAATAACATAAAATTCATACATTGACCCTTTTATACAATGGTTCATCAAATAAAACATTCACACATATTTAGTCCACCATAGTCTCTTGGCCAGTTATAGTTATATTTACAAACTGGGGGAAAAAAGGGTATTAAAATCCACTCCCCCTCAAAGGAACATCATCCTCAATGTTTTATCTATCGATGTGCTCTATATGTATGGAAGTAAACAAAAATGGATATGCTTGTTTCATGACATCCTCCATTTCCCATGTAGCCTCATATGGGACAAATTATTTCCACTGCACCTTGACTTGTGCAATGGTTTTGTTCCTGAGTGGGGTTTCCTTCCTGTCTATTATGCATTGAGGTTCTGGCAGGAATTCTCCCTCGAGTTCCACCTAAATCATAGACTAGTCAATAATATGATTAGAATCATGTACATACTTCTTTAATAAAGAAACATGGAAAATATTATGTGCCTTCACTATGGCAGGAAGTGCTAGCTGATAGGCTACTGGTCCCACTCTATCGAAAACTTCAAAGGGTCCAAAATATCAAGGTTCCATCTTGGTACAAGCTCCCATCCTCAAAGAGATTTTTCTGGGTATAACTTAGAGATACACATGATTCCTTGCTTTGAAATATCTAGGAGTCATTTTCATGTCTGCATAGATCTTTTTTTTATCCTTGGCTATCTTCATATTTTTCCTGATCTAAATTACTTGTTGTTCCATTTCCTTTAGCATATATGGCTCAATTGTACCTCTATCTACTAGGTTGTTCCATCTGATTGGAATTTTGCATTTCCTTCCATAGAGGGATTCAAAAGGGATAATTTTTAATGACTCTTGATAGCCATTGTTGTAAGAAAATTATACTAGTGGTAGGTATTCCTCCCACTTCTTGGGTTGATGCATTACCTGCATCCTCAACATGTATTCTAACAGTTGGTCTACCCTCTCTGTCTGCCCATCAGTTTGAGGGTGATAGGCTATACTAAAGAGAATTTTTTTTTCAAAACCAACAAACAAATATTTCCAAAACTTTGAAGTAAATTTTGTATCTTTGTCGGATATAATTTCCTTAGGCATGACATGTAGTCTAAATATTTCTTCCATGAAAATGATGGAAATACCTATTGCCTAGAAAATTGAATTGACGGGTATGAAGTGAGAATCCTTGCTCATTTTGTCCACAAATACCATGACGACATCATTCTGTTTGGTTGACTTTGGTAATCTTGTGATGAAACCCATGGAGATGGTTTCCCATTTCCATTCAGGAATTGGTAGGGGCTGCAACATCCCTGCAGGGTTTTGTTGCTCTGCCTTGACTTGCTGGCATTCTAGACACTTAGCTAAGTAATCAACTATGTCATTTTCTATTCTGGGCCAATAAAATAGTTTCCTAGTGGTCGTGATCATATTCTGATAACCAGGATGACCAGTATATGATCTTTTGTGTAGTTCATCCATTATGAACCTCTTCAAGTCATCACAATTTGGAATATGCAATATGCCCTTGTAAGTTAGAAGACCATGTAAGATCCTTGCTAACGGAAGCTAAAACTTAATAAATTAATTAATACATAACATTGATATTTATAACTTCTTTTACGGTTCTATATTCAACAATCTAACAAACTAACAATTCATGGTTCAACAAATTATAATTGAGGAACATGAAATACAAATCATACATAAAAAAAAACATACACAGCTTAGTAAAATAGTGAACCATCATAACGATAATGACATAAATACCTCTTAGTGATGTTGTTTCCCCAACTCCGTCTGTCCTCATTTCTCTTCCCAAACTCTACCCCAAACCGAATATTTCCTCCCTGCCAGCTAGGAATAGAGCCTATCCGGCTCCCTAGCTCTAGGATTCCGTAAGGATTCCTATCCCCCGAGCCCAAAACTCCCAGCAACCGATGCTCCCCTGTAACAATCCAACAAATTCCTCCAGCCTAAAACTAGAAAATACAGTTTTCCAATCCCTCCCCTAGAAAAATGCTCCAATACAATCTCCTCCTCTCTCGAAAATTCTCCCTCCCCTCAAAATCAAAAGTCCCTCTCTCGAATGTCTTTTCCCCCTCATATCCCCTCATCTATTCACCACCTCTCCATTCAATTCCAACCACCTTATCCCTCCATTCAATGCCAGCCATCCCTCAATACGTTAAGTTTTCTTTTAAATAAATTTAAATTTATTAAACTTTAATTCATTACCCAAACATTAAATGAGTTAATTAATTAATTAGTTAGTTAATTAATATACATTAAACCATAAATAAATAATCATTATTTAACTAATATACCTTAGGATAATTAATTAAATTTAATAACCCTTTAACAATTATTTAACTAGGGTTGTTACATACACCCACCCTTTAGGAAACTTCGTCCCGAAGTTAAATTATTTTATGATACTA
>ML781690.1:0-11759 GCA_009831015.1 Picea engelmannii | reverse complement strand
AAGATGAAGATGA
Source organism: Picea engelmannii (assembly GCA_009831015.1). NCBI lineage: Eukaryota > Viridiplantae > Streptophyta > Pinopsida > Pinales > Pinaceae > Picea > Picea engelmannii. The sequence continues at coordinate 11,746 of ML781690.1, read as the reverse complement.
GAAATTTTCCAGGTCCAAGAAGGTTCAGAGTCCATCATATACATCAGCGGTGGAGTTGTTGAGATCAGTCTCCAAGTGGGAGATTGTTGGTTGTGGAGCCTGATTATCTTCCTGATTCAGAGGTCTTTTAATTTCAGTCGTGTTTATGCCCCATGAAGTATTTACACCCCAGAAGTATGTACACTCTTCCACGCGGGGGAGTGCAGAGGGGGGGTACCCCCTCTATGGGGTCCGAGGGGGCTATCCCCCCAGCTAGGGGGTCTGGGGGCAAGCGGGCCCCCAGCGGGGCTTTGGTGGCGAAGCCCCCAAAGGAAAAATTGCCTTGTAAATGTATATTGTAATTTCATTGTAAATCTAGACCGTTCATTATAAGGTCGCATATCTAACGATAGAGATTATGTTAGGGTTTTTTTCCCTAGAAGGCAACCCTCTTTTATGAGGGAAATGTATTGCGGCTATGGTTGATGATGAATATTGTATTCTGAGTTAGGATATTGTGAGATAAAGAAGAGGAAGTTACAACGACTTTCCTGTAGGTTGTATCCCTTCATATGATGGATAATAATAAAGGAAGGACCTGGCAATTTCTCTGGTGGACGTAGCCCACACTAGGTGAACCACATAAATCTGTGTCTCTATTGTATTGTGTATCTTCTATGTTTTGTTTCCGCATTTATTTTATTTTATTGCTCCATGGTCTTGTTTTTCTAACACATGGTCTCTTAAGGAGAAACACCTTGTCATGCCTTCCAACCATGCCTCAACACTCACTTACCTTGGTTAATCATAATGTTATAACATAAAATATTTAATTTAATAGTTAAAACATATAATATTTAATTAATTGATTTCTTATAACATAAAATTTTTAATTTTAATATTTAAAGCATATAATATTCTTAAATAATTACAGTCTAAGCAATTTTGTTTTAGGTAATTTTAAACTAAATCTAAGCAATTTTAAATTTTAAAATTTAATTACATGAGAATTTTTTTTTTTATAATAATAAATAAATAAACAAAATAAATAATATATATAACATAATTTACAATAAACAATAAAAAAATTTAAATAAATAATAACTAAAATAAAAATATATATATAAATTAAAATAAATAATTAAAAATAATTTTTTTAAAATAACTAAAGCATGGGCACGCATGAAGCCCACGTGCCCTGCGCTCGTTTCCCCCCTTCCCCACTTTCCTTAACCTAACCCTACACATCCCATAGCCACTCCAAACAACTAGCCATCAGTAAGGACTACGCTTGGTTCCTACAGGTCCTCCCTGTGGCTTTGGCCCTGGCCTGCGGGTATGTAAGGAGTTGTCACTTGAATGCAGAGGTTGATGAGATCCCTCCTATGGGATTTCTCATGGATTCTCCTTGGTGGATTTGTGTGCGATCAGTCTGGAGTGCTGGCTTATATGCGCCTTGTTGTTGTTGCATGTTGGCTTGATGGTTTGGTGCTGGCACTTAGACGCATGAGGGTATGTTGTTTCTTGATGCCCTGAGAACTTTGAGCTGCCTCTCGTGGGCTCCTCCCTTATTCGTGGCATAGAACTTGGTGTATGCTACCTTACGCACTGGACTTTGTGGTGTTACTTGTTTTTTTTTTGTTCCAATTGACCTATGTTTTGGTTAAGTTCGCATGGATTCTGGAGAGGGAGCTAAGCCCTCACGCCCCTGGTATTTTCTTGGCTCTGGCGCTCGAATGCCGCCGTGGGCTCATCCCTTCTGGTTTGGTCTGATGCATGGTGCTCAAGCGCTCGGTATCGACTAGCCTGCATTGTGTAACATGTGGTAGGTGCTGATAAACAAGAAGCCAGTGGCTTCAAGCTTAGGCGCTAGCTTTGGATTGACTTGTGTTGTAGCTTTGACTGGTGCTTGCCCTCTCCTGCTTGGATCTAGTCTCATGCACTGGGCTTGGTGGAGAGGTCTCACTTCGATTCTGGTGGAGGCGCATTGTACAATGAAACTCCCCTTATGGTCTCCTTCCTACGTGGCTTAGTGTTCGGTCTTGGGTGGTTGGCTTGGCGTATGGTATAATGATTCGCTTGCTCACTTGCCCTATTTTCAGTGCTTGTTGTTTAATGGCTTTGGGATCTTATTCTTCTTCACTCAAGGAAATATTGTAATGTGTTGGTCTGGTTTGGTCTGTGTGGAGAGGTCTCGGTTCGATTCTGGTGGAGACCATATTTTTTTTTCATTATTTATTATTAATTTTTTTTCATTATTTTATATATATATTTTTATTATTCTAGTGGAGACGCGTAGTGCAATGATAACGCGTGGGATTTCACCTTGTCACACTTGTATATATAAGCCTCAACACTTGTTTTCTTTGGTAAATAACCTGCGGGCTAACTTTTTTTTACTCTTAACATCAATTATGGACATTTTCAATTCTAGGGTTTCCAAATTTCTTACTTATTCTAATTGTAGGCTTGTTCATTGAAATCTCATAACCTGTTACCTTGTACTATCGTTATTTATCAATAACAACAAATGGTGTATATGTGATGCCTTGAGTTTAATTTTATTCTATAATGGCATATAACTAATATTGCAAATGTTTGCCTTGGTGGTGGTAGGAGGCTATTTCTTAGCGGAAACTCTGCGTTGTCTCACTTATCTGGTTTGTGAACTTATATAGAAGATATAATATATATTATAGTTGAATATTGCAAGGCCATAGTGATAGAATAATGGAATGCATACCCTTATTTTATATTTATGTCTATATCTGCGTTAAAATTTTCAGTGTGTACATTTTTTATTTATTTATATTTATATCTGTGTTAAAAAAAAAAAAAAAAACTTGTGTGCTTGGCTTGCAGGTTAGGTGGAGGTGGAGCTTGGAGCTTGAGCTCAAATTTATATCTAATTAAAGGGTTTTAGGGCCCCTTTTTCCCAGGGTTGTTGCTTTCAATATATAATTACCCTATACAGTTTATTTAGGGTTTCAATATAACTATTTTAGGGGTTGTTTTTAAATTTCTGGGTTGGAACAGTTCCATTCCTGAACTTTCCTTCTTAAATGCGGGTAGGTGGGTAGGCCCTGGTCCAAGTTTTTAAACCAGGGCTCTGATACCATGTGTAAGATCCTTGCTAACAGAATATAAAACTTAATACATTAATTAATAGATAACATTGATATTTATAACTTCTTTTATGGTTCTATATTCAACAAGCTAACAAAATAACAATTCATGGTTCAACAAATTATAATTGAGCAACATGAAATACAAATCATATATAAAAAAAAACATACACAAATTGGTAAAATAGTGAACCATCATAATTATAATGACATAAATACCTCTCAGTGATGTTGTTTCCCCAACTCTATCTGTCCTCGTTGCTCTACCCAAACTCTGACCAGGTTGCTCTACCCAAACTCTGCCCAAAACTGAATCTTTCCTCCCTGCCAGCTAGGAGCAAAGCCTATCTGACTCCCTAGCTCCAGGATTCCGTAAGGATTCCTAGCCCCCGAGCCCAAAAATCCCAGCAACCGATGCTCCCCTGTAACATTCCAACAAATTCCTCCAGCCTAAAACCAGAAAATACATGTTTCCAATCCCTCCCCTAGAAAAATGCTCCAATACAATCTCCTCCTCTCTCAAAAATTCTCCCTCCTCTCAAAATCAAAAGTCCCTCTCTTGAATGTCTTTTCCCCCTCATATCCCCCCGTTCATTTACCGCCTCTCCATTCAATGTCAACCACCTTATCCCTCCATTCAATGTCAACCATCCCTCAATACGTTAAGTTTTCTTTTAAATAAATTTAAATTTATTAAACTTTAATTCGTTACCCAAACATTAAATGAGTTAATTAATTAATTAATTAATATACATTAAACAATAAATAACTAAGTAATTAATTAATTAATATTATTAATAAATAATCATTATTTAACTAATATACCTTAGGACAATTAATTAAACTTAATAACCCTTTAACAATTATTTAACTAGGGTTGTTACAGACCATCATTAAACATATGATCGCTTTCGTACTTCATCCCTGTGGGATCTTGCTTTAGGTATGATGTCACAATCTTGAAAAAATCATATGTTTATTTTGTAGTTTTGACCATTTCTGTGAGGTATGATTCACTAGTGCTTACAACTACCAAGTGAACCACTTGCATGCTCCTACTTAGGGAATCAACCACCCTATTCTCCTTTCCTTTGATATTTTTTGATTTTGAAATCAAACTCACCAATGAGAGCCATCCACCTAGCTTGTCTTACATTGAGTTTTGGTTGGTTAAACAAATACCTTAACCAACTATGGTTTGTCATAAGTACAAATATTCTACCTAAGAGGTAATGCCTCTACATTTTTAAAGCATGCACTATGGAAACCAATTCCATATCGTAGGTCATATAATTGACTTCATGCTCATTCAATTTTATGGATTCATAGAAAATCAAATGTCCCTCTTGCATAAGGACTCCCTGAGCCCTTCCTTGTAGGCATGTGTACACACAAGGAAGTCCTTTTTTGGGTCTACAATATTCAGTACAGGTTCATCGGTTAGAAGGTATTTTAACTCTTGAAATATTTCTTCACATTCCGATGTCCAAATGAAATTAACCCCCTTTTTTTGAAGGGAGGTGATTGGGAAACCAATATTAGAGAATCCCCTTATGAATATCCTATAGTATCCTACTAGGACCATAAAGGATCTGATATCAGACACATCCTTTGGGGTAGGAAAATACATGATCATGACAAGATTCATGATCATGGCACCACCACAAATTCATAGTGATCATATCTTGTCCTAAAGGACGTCTTGTTGATTTCTTCATCTTTAATTTGGACTTGATGGTATCTAGACCTCAAGTTAATCTTATAGAATATCGTAGCACCCCTTAGTTGATCGAACAAGTCATCAATCCTTGGTAACATATACTTAGGCTTGATGGTAATCTTATTGATTTTTCTATAATCTATACACAATCTGAGTGTGCCATGTTTCTTTTTCATAAAGAAAGTCGGTTCTCCCCATGGAGACACACTAGGTTGAATGTATCCTTTGTACCGCATCTCCTTCAACTATAGTTTGAGTTCAACTAGCTCTGGTGTACTCGTCCTATAGGGTGTTCTAGAAATTGGCACCACTCCTGGTACAAGTTCTATTGAAAAATCAATATCCCTTCTTGGAGGTAGACCTGACACCTCTTCTAGGAATACATATTTATATTCTCTTAATATGGGATGGTACTTTGGGATGGGTTTTTCATTCTCAATAGAGTTTATCACTTGTATTTCATACAATGGAAATCCCTTTCTGCAATACTTCTTCACTTGGAGGGATGATATTTGTCTCACTGAGACAGGATTTTGAATCCCTTGTAGGGTTATCCTTCTTCCTTCTTCATTTTCACACTCCAAAGTTTTAGTGTAACAGTCAAACTTGGTTTTTTGGAAAGCCAACCAATCCATGCCAATAATAAGGTCATAATATCCTAAAGGAAGTATGTTTAGTTTATCTTGGGTGGGAAACTCACTTATAATGAATTAGCATGTTGGTATGACCTCGATTACTTTTATTTTGGTTCCAGTGGCTAGTTGTACCAGCCATGATTTAACATGTTTAAATTGTTTCAATTTACATTTCTCAATAGTTTGAGGGGAAACATAACTCAAATTAGAGCTAGGGTCAATTAAAATGGAAACAGGATGGTTGGAAATCGTACCTTCCATCTCCACCACTGAATCTTGGTGGTCAGCTCGTCTATTATCCAAGGCTGCATAAATTTGTGGTATGATCCTAGACACATCATTGACTGTGGTATCCAATTGTATGTTGTATACCCTCCCATTGTTTTGTTTCCTATGCAGACAATCCCTCAGCAGATGTTCCTTTCCACAACCCCAACATTTCAAGGGTTCTCTCTTCATGTTATCAATATTACTTGGAGTTGCTATGAATGGTTTGTTTCCACTGTGGAATGGAAATTTTTGATGATACACACTTCTGGTAGAAAGGCTCATCCTAGAGATCTTCCCAAGGTTCTTAAGTCTTGAGGATTTAAACCCCTTATTCTTGAATCCCAAATTGTTTTCCTTCTTCTAGTCTTCATGGGGTTATGTCTTATTCTTGAATTGCTCATAGAAATACCTTGCCTTTCTAATAGTGTCTTCTAAGGTCTTTGGCTCATCAAAATAAATTATGTCCTAGTAAGATTGAGGTAATCCACTAATATATTGTTGCATCTTTACATTTTCATCCTTTATGTAGGGAAAATACCTCATCAACTTGAGAAATTTGTTGATATATTCATCTATGGTGAATTGTCCCAGCTTGAGTTCATAGAACTCCTTGGTATTCCCATCAAAGTACTTTTATGACAGATAGTTATTCTTGAAGTATTTCTCAAATTGTTTCCATGACAAGTCCTTCTCATGGATTCCTTTCACATTCCTAAGGTCCTCCCACCAAGTGGAAGATTTCCCATTCAGGTTGAAAATGGCTAACTGAGCCTTTAATTTTTCCGAGTAGTCATGGACTTTGAATTACTTCTTCAAGTCGAGTAGCCAAAATTCTTCTTCTTCCCCCTTCTTAATTTCTCCATCTAAGGTGGGTGGTTTGGCATTATTGAACTCTTTAGGTTCATGACTCTTGGATTGTTTCCTCTTCTTTCTTCTCGTCTGGGAATGGGAACTAGTTTTTCCACTAGAATATCCCTTGGAGTTGTCAGCTTCCTCACCAGAGGAATCTTCCAGTGAGTGTCTCTTAGATCCATGTTGGGATTTCTTTGAGGTGATCCTCCTAGTGTGGAAACTTTCAGGACCATGCTTTTGTATCTCAGGTGGACTTGGGGTTTTCTTAGTATGATACATTTCCACATGACTGGCAGCTAGACTATGTTGCAGTTGCCTTTATATATCTGATAGACTTTGTAGTAGGACTGCATTAATTTTAGTCTACTTTTCCTTCTCCTTGATCATCCTTATAACTCTATAATTATTCCATGAAGCTTATTACAATTTCGGCCAAATATGGGGGGGTTTCCACCACCCTCCTTTCATCAGATTCATCCTCTCTATTGTGGGAGCTCTCCCCCTACTCATGGTGTGTCACCATCCCTTACATTGTAGTTTTCCTATTGTTCAGTGACTTTTTGAGCGTTGATAAAACAATTTATGTTAGTTACTAATCTACCAATTCATAATCAACACATATTATTGCAACGTGAAGTTTAACTTCTTTATTTAGAAACAATAGCAATATATAGTGTAGACTTCCAAGGAATATATCATCAGTAGAGGGTTTTGTTCCTCTCTTTAGTAGAGGTTCAGAAAATTTTCTTATAGGAGGGAGGTAAGGTAGGGTGTTACCCCATAAATTTCTCTAATAATATTTTTATGCGACTCGTGCATGAGCCCAAGAAGGCCAAGTGTTGTTTCCATGCTCTGATACCAATTTGTAACACACCCGACCCTTAAATAGCCTTTCTAGGGATGAGACATAAAATTTTTGTTCTTTCTAACTATATCAAATCATAATTCCATGATCTTCATGGGTTACTTCTCATCACAAGATTTCTAACCATCGCACTAAAATTTAAGCTCTGGTCTGCAAGTTATGGCCTCCCGAAGTTACCCGAGCATTGTTAGTTGGGGTATTTGGAATTCAACACTGAACAATCCATTTTCCTAACCATCAAAGCCCCAAAATATTGCCATGTGGCCTTAGGCATTCAACGTTTGACATTTTACCTTGAACTTCCCATTTTCGGTGTTTCGACGGTCGGTAATCACCAGTCGACATCCTACAATTTTGGAGTTTCGATGATCGACAATCGTCATTGAACGTTCAACGTTAAGTGATAGAAGATATTAGTTGAACATCCTTGTACTGTAATACACCCAAAATTCCAAAATCCTGAAGTTTTCCAGACTCTCAGACTCCCGAACACGTCACCAACCATGTTGGTCAGGCGGGCACAAACCAGAAGTTGACACACGACAAGGGCCCATGATGACATGTGTCATGATTTATTAGGCATAAGGGGTCTGTGAATCAACCATATTTGGGTGACACATGGCATGTGTAAGGTGGGTCCATGTCACCTTGTACGACATCAGGATGTAAATTCATCTTGGACTGATACCTAACCAGTCCTTCGATCTCATGGTATGTAATATTCCACATAGATCCATAGATATACAAATCTCATTACTTTGTATCTTACCAAATCCTCATGTCGTGAATACCCCAAAGATCCAAGTCTCCGAACTCTCTAATATGCCGCCAAGTTTCCTCATCCTACCAATGTCTAAGATTCATTTAGACGTCCACGACTTTGGAGGTTTTCAGAATATGAAAAATCTTGGTCAATATCCTCCAGAGTACTAAGTCTCTATAATATAGGATCACTTGCCATGTATCCTCTCATATGAATGATTTATTTTGATGGAAAACCTTTGACAAAGGGCAAGTAGGGGGCACGTGTCACTCCACGATGCGCTCTTGGTTGGTTGGGAAGTTGAGGGTGGGATCCTTTGGTCGATGACTGAGAGGGGTCTCGAAGGATCTGAGAATCGATGGTACTCATCACTTTGTAAGTTCGGAATGTATCCTTCAACTCTCTCTCCAGACCATGCCGAATATATCACCATGTGTACCTAACATCCACGACTAGGATTTAATCCTGCTTTCAAAGCTCCAGGGAAGTTTGTGCATCCCTATACCATCGAATACCCAAAATTTTGGATAGTCATTGATCTGTGGACACGTGACCCTCCACATTGAATGGTCATTATTAACTTCATGACTCTAACATTCGGTAGTTTCAATGCTAGACCACTCATATTCTCACAAATAAAAACTTCGTTGAAGAACTTAACGCTTCCCTTCATAGGTCCGATCTAATAGCTGAAAGAGATCCACACTAGATCCCCAAATTGAAGGCGCTCATCTATTCATGACTCCATACTTCAGCTAATTTCGAGGGTTATGGAGCCGTAAGTTCCGAAGTCCCAAATCCAAAATGGATAACTCCTTTCAGACTAGAGTAGGGTTCCCAGACCTTGGTCGTATGGATCCTTTGGAAATTCTAGGGAGCTAAGAACTAATCCTTTTTGTAGCAAATTGGTTAAGGATGTGGACATGAGCCCTTGGTCATATGAGTGGATAGTCTAAAGTAAAAATTCCCTTCTCCCACAGAGATGAACATGGCATTGCCATTAAGGTGAATTTAAAGGATTGACAAGACTTAGATGTTTTATTTACTCTTACCCCAACTCTTCTGCAGATTCACATCCCATGACTCTCTAGCAGCTAAAATGAGATAATTCAAATATCATATAAATATAATAGTTTACATAATCCAAAGAGAATTGCTAATAATTGTTCAAATACTGAAATACTTAATCCTAATCAAAAACATTTCATCATCACATCCAATATATATACACAAAGTATGATAATACTTATCATAAATGGATAATGTGAAGCGACTACTGAAAATGGTGCTTGTTTCCTCCGAGCCATAGGAACAACCACTCCTGACGGAATTACCACTGGACACCCTCGAGATAGACCATGATGCTCTGAGAGAAATTATTTATTCTTTATCCACAACAGTCAGGGACAGAGGTTACTCTCCTCCTCCCACAAAAAACTTGGCGACCGATTTTTTCCACTCCAATAAAAGAGGTATGCATGAGCACTTTCGTAGTCACTCATAGCCTATTTTATAATATTGTAGAGAAACCCTACCCATGGCTTCATTTATCTAAATTGAGCTTTTTTCTCATATCTTCTCTCCACTCCAGAGTCAAAGCATGTTTATCTTCTTCTCTAAATTTTTCTCTCTGCTCTACTATCTTGCAGATCTGTCTCTTCCCCTGAATTAACTCCTTTTTTTCCTTCCTCAACAAGGTTGCGTGGGTATGAATCCCACTTCATGTTCAGTTCTGGAAGACTTATAGATGGGTACCCTGCCCCATCTCCTCATTAAATCTTGAGGACGACCTTCCATCTACCAGCCTGACTGGTAATTCATTTCTGGGTCAAAGAAATGTTGAGAAATTACACCCAATAGGTACTGGTATGGTAGGTTCATCTCAAACATTCTTGGTTTCCCCTCACCATCTCTCTCATTGCACCAATGGTCTACCTTGGAAAAATCCCCCCCTTTCAGCAATTGTGCAACACATATCCAATTTCTATTAATAACAGGAAATTCATACATTGAACCATTTATACAAAGGTTCATCAAATCAAACATTCACACATATTTAGTCTTCCATAGTATCTTGTCCATTTATAGTTATATTTACAAACTAGGGGAAATAGGGGTATTACACCTACTCTCACTATTGGTGACTTGGAGACGGTACTCAGTACCAATGAATTTTACAAACAGAAAGGAAAGGGTCCCAGCGAGAAGAGTGCCCAATCCCCAACTTTTACTACCAAGACTACAACATATCGAAGTAGTGCTCCAGTGGCCCATCCATATATAAAAGTGATCAACAATAGTTCAGGCCGAGGAGGAGACAAGAATCCCCCTCCACGAAAAGTTGAAATCTCACATAAACTTGCTCTGAGGAAGAAGAGGAAGAATATTGTACAAGATGAAGAAGAGCATCGTGTCAAAACTGACATCAAAAACTTCTCCCTCAAATATATGGAGCTCAAGTATAACATTGAGAAAAAATTTCCTAACATTGATTGGCCAAGAGGCACGTCCCACTAGAATCCATTGTTGGAAATTGTTAAGAATGAGACCTTCAATGAAGATGAGTCATTTGTATTTTAGAGTGTTGTATTTGACATTGAATCTAATAAATTAATTATTGAGAAGAGTGTTGTGAAGAATTAAAAAGGGAAATCTCATTCAGAGTTTAACCTAAGAAATATGCGACCTTCCCAAATTTCTAGAATCTATAGAGAAACCAACGATGGATTGGACGACTCCATTGGTGGTCTCGAAGTGGAAAATATAAAATTAAAGGAAAGTATTAAGTAACCCAAAGAGACCTTGATGCCTCTTCCACTTCTTTTCATCCCTTTGGAAATTGTCGAAGCCACCACACCCACCGATAAACTAAAAGGATCCTCAAGCTTACTTACATTATCCAGGATCTATGTGGATAATAATATCAAGAAAATAATGGCATTGATCATAGAATCTTGGGAAATTTCAAAGAACATGATTTCTTTTGGCTCGAGGGTGCATTCCTTCCATGAGCATTTGCAGGCCGACCTAAAAAATGAAGAATTTTTTTACCTTGATTTTGTGGTACCTTTTGGTGTTAAATTTTCCAACATGTCAGAGCTAAGCAGAAGAGAGGAGGGAATTTCCTCTCCAAGTAAGATCAAGAAGTTGAGCACATGTTGGAAAGAAAAGATAAATAACTTGAATAACATTGTTCAATCATGCATCCAAGCCATATCAAGGAGGGAAGAACTATTCAAAAGGCTCATGACGGTGGACCTAGCCGAAAGCACTAACAAAGTACAAGATCCCAAGTTGATTCTTAACTCGTTGTTCCTAACAAAACAATAGTTAGATGAGAAAGTTGATATTTTTAAAGGATTTTCAATTGAAAAATTATATGGTACAATTGAATATGATGAGGACACCATAGATAACTGGCTACTAGATTACTCCATAAAAAATTAGGACATTGAAGAATCATTACATGGAATTTCCCTTAATCTAAGAGACTTGGAGGGAGAGTTGTTCAACATCAAAATCCAACATGAAATCAAC
>ML781689.1:1921682-1936599 GCA_009831015.1 Picea engelmannii | reverse complement strand
GGACCATGTGGGCCTCGAGACATGATCTCCTAGTTATCCCTAGATATCGGGGATAACATACCCTATGGCTATTTTGTATTTTTCATTGGCATTCCCACCTATAGTATCAGTGACTCTAACTTAGTATGTTATTTGATGTTGTATAGGCCATTTAGGGCCTTATTGATTATGTATTTATGTTCCGATCTCTAGATATGTATTGCACTTGGTGTCGTTTTGATATATTCATGAGCATACTTTGGATATGTTGTCTCTAATTGTCTCTAATGCTTTGGAAACATGATTTAAAATCTTGAAAATATATTTTTTTTGTTAAAATTTAAATATTTTATGTATTTTTTAAAAAACCGGTTCATTGAAACCGGTTTGACCAGTTTATTACCGGTTCCGGTTCCGGTTCAGGTTGGACCCTCGACCGGTTCCGGTATCGGTTTCGGTTTTTAAAACATTGATTCTAATTGCTATTCTAGAGCATTAACTTCACAATGAAGGCATTATAACAACTTAATTTCATGTATGCTCACATATGAAATGATCACTGATTCACTTCTCTCTTTATCTCTCTTATTAATTATACTAAATTGCATCATTGTAAGCCATAAACTTGGCCCTAGGATTAGTGATGGTATGCTTGTGGTGGATCTTCCTCCACGTAGGTGATTTCACCAGTGAGTGCTATTCTTCACCTTTGGGTGTTGTTTTCCGCCTTCCATGCTATTCTACATCTTTGGGTGTGATTTTCACATTCAGGTATTGCTATTTACTCTTTTCAGTATCACCTAAATTACAAGCGATGATGATTTTGTTAGAGGAGTGGAGCCATATAGTTGAGCCAAGGCCATCTGTGGCATTTTCTGCGGGTTCAAGGCAATGGAACTCAAGTTTTTCTGACCATATGTGGCCTTGGCTGCATAGGAGGTTTAGCGATGGACCTGTTTCATCCCTTAAAATATTCAGTATGATGGATATATCACCAATTTCCCCAAGTGTATAAGAAGGCCACATTACATGTTAACCACTCAGTTTCTAGATTAATGTATATGAAGTTGTAGTTGTAGGGTGACAGGGAAGTCGATCTATACCAGTGGTATTGGGATTCGGAGCAGGTACAAAGTTTCCCTCTTTCCTACCAATTTAGAATTGGAAGAAAATAGCCACTCCGTCTACTCTATAGCCTAATGGAGTCATGGAGCATAGGTAACAGACCAGATCAATTACCTGAAACAATGGAAATGCAACCATAAAAGATGACTTGAGTAACAAACCCTTTACAGAAAACTCAAATGAACATTTATACTTGGAGAAAATAAAATTGTAAATACTACCCCCAATAAAGAACTCAAACATAAAATGCCTAGAAGTGGAATAGTCCTTGAACTCGAGGTAAAAGGCAGTGGATCTATAAAATTGACTCAAGTTTATAGATCTCTATTTTCAGATGTTTGATACCAACAGTTACCTAGCAAGAATATCAAGATTCCGATGTTTCACAAACACAAGAGACAAAGACAAGTAGATCAACCATTCAACACCCTTGCCCGAGAAGAAAGTCGCTCGATGAAGAAAAGAATAATACAAAGACTCTGGAGGCCTCACCTTGGCCATGAATCTGAGCAGTTTTAGGTGGCAGACACAAGTTGATGGACCTCACACGAGGAGCCAACTTTTAGGACCAAGATAGATGGCATTGAACAGTGATTGGTACTTCTATTGGAGAAGATCATTGTATTTATAATCACTTTACTCTTCTGTGATGTTGGAGTCCTTTTGGAGATCAATTTTTTGGAGTATTCTTTGCTAATTTTGTCCAAGTTAAGCCTCATTATTTCAGTCCTAACATTTGACAAAAGTGCTGTGTATTTGGATTATAGTGAATTTGTCTGAGTTGAAACCATTAGATCCACTGCAAAGATCAAGGTGGGATAGCAGCATCAAGTGTCCCAAAGATTGGGGCTTCTGATATTTGTTGCAGCAGTGCTAGGGCCTGATATTTTGCCACTATTTTGCCACTTTCTAGTTGAGAAGCTTTTTCTTTGACAGTTAGTTGACTATTTTGCCCCAAAACCTTGTAGTTAATTCATTAGGAATTCTCTAATGACATTATACGGCATGTAATCTTTCTATGCATCTCCTAAACTGAATTAAACATATCAAGTTTTATGGTCCGTTTAATCTATTTCAGAGGTATCTGGGGAGAAAATTATAAGGAATGTTTCATAGGATGACATTATGCATGCTCACAATGCAACCACTTCTGAAATTTTAGCTTATGAGTTCTTATCATAACATGGAAAATTTTGCTCAAAGAATACTTAATAGATGTTATTCACTATTCTGAAGGATGTGTCCCTTTTAAAAAAAAAGTGACGTTTCCATTGCTTACCAAGGCTGTCTTGTGGGGGGGCACTATTTTCTTTATGCTGTTCAATTTGTAATGAAGCAGCATGTTTTTGTAAGGGAAATCTTATCCATATTTGTCTCTGATGCAGGCTGTTAGGTCATTGACTTGGATTTTTCCAGCAGTGCTCATACCATTTTTGCTTGGAAATCCGACGGGACTTGTGATGGCCTTGGTTCTTCCTTTTGCCCAGACTGCTATCGGTACTTTGTTCCAACAGGCTTGGAAAGCAATTCTGAATACTGTTGCACCAGCTCCGGAGAAACCCCAGAGGCGGCGCAAGACAGCATCCTACAGAAATAGGACTCAACCTGATACTGTGTATTCAAATCCAATGGAAACAATGTCTAGTGAACAATATGTACCACACAATGATGGGGAGTCACAACCTGATACAAATGGTAGTACACCCCCAGAAGCAAGGCAGAAGTTTTCTTGGGCTGATCCTGATGAATATAGAAAAGATGGCCTACCAGATGGGTTGAATTTGGGTGGGTGGGAGGACTTGGATAATGGTATTCAGAGCCCTGCAAGAACCATAAAACGTAAGAAAATGGGAAAACTCAGTAGAAGGGTCAAAAAGAGGGAGGTTCCATTGTTTTTTAGGTTGCTTATAGCACTATTTCCATTTCTAAGTTTCTGGGGAAAATATCTCTAGTTCAGTGCGTTTGGATCAGTAGTCAAAGAATTTGTGACATTTTCAAGATTACTGCTTCTCTTTGCATTGGTTCATGTATGTTTGTCCGTGTAGGATCCTACACTCTGCATTGATTAATGACAATGAAACGAGAAATGACGGCCAGAGGCTTTTTGGGTATAAGAAACGGTCCCCTTTCCTATGCATATTATTTTCATTAGTAAATCCAAATTCATTCAAGTATCAAAATTTATCTACCATATGCAATCTATCAATGTTATAAATCAAATTGTACTCTAGAGATAGTGTTGAGGTGTTATTTTGGTCAAATTTTGGGGGTTTTCCTTTGCATTTTTAATTTTAATTTTATTTTTTTATTTCTTTTTATTTTTTATGGTGGATGCTTTTGATATGCTGCCATGGGAAGAGAAACATATAATAGACAAGATTCTATCATCTTTCCGTTTTTGTATTAGCATTTTAGCTCATAGATCCCTATTATCTTTCTATCTTTATTAGGCCCTAGATATAAATAGTTATTATTCAAAGTACATAATGGTTTTAATTAATAAAAGTTAGCCTCAAGTGTAGTATTAGCATTTTAGGTCATAGATCCCTATTATCTTTGTATCTTTAGTAGGCCCTAGATATAAATAGTTATTATTCAAAGTACATAATGGTTTTAATTAATAAAAGTTAGCCTCAAGTGTAAGTCTAAGTCTAGGGTGACTTTGATGGAAGAGTAGCCTGGTTTGCCTCTTGTAGGGGGTTTCACACTTGTACAAGTGGGTTGCTTGATCACTTCAGGCCACTTGTGATGATTCTCTTGAGTTTAAAGGAGGCATCTAAAAATAAAAAGTTGTAGAACCTTGAGTGAACTGACGGAGTCATGGAAAATGGGAATGTAAGTCCCATGAGGATTGCTATTGGATTAATATTTTCTATAGTTTACTTAAAATTATTATAAAATATTTTAAAATTCCTAAATCATTTTGAATTTTTCTTTCTTCTGCATTTGGGTTGTTCACATTCTTCATGCCTGTTATCCCCACTTTTTAGGGATAACTAGGAGATCATGTCTCGAGGCCCACAGGTCCTAGACATGGAGTACCGAGAGCAGGATTGACCTGAGCATGGCCCTGGAGGGCCCATCTTTTTCTCCCATCATTTTTATCTTGACAGCAGTAGCAGCATCCATCACCATCGGATTGGTCATATATCAGAAGAGGTTCTTGCTCCATGAGGTAATTGGTCTAGGTATCATGGTATGTGTCACTTTTGATTATTGAAACCTTTAAATATATGTATCTGATTCCTTTTATCTCTAACAACTGCTTAGATCTTACATTTGCTCACTTGACCATGTTTGGGGGGATTGACAGGGTGCCCTAGTAAGCCTGTGTCTGTAGGTTTTGGTTTGCTGCTGGGGGGATTTTGAAAAGCCATCGTCCGCTCCCACCATAGCACCACCCTTACATCTTGTTTCCCGCTCACCTATCCCATTCCCCTTGTCCAGGCATTGGGTTGACCTATTTCAAGTCTGCACTTTACCTCGTGGGAAGAAGGGGCTAAAGGCCCAGAAGGTAAAAGCAAGATGGTAAAAGATAAAAGCCTAAAAAATGAACCTCGAGATGCTTCACCCAGGGATCCCCGAGAAAGCAATAAAAAGCTTCTCAGCAAGAAACAAGAGGGACCCGAAAAAAATAATAAAACAAGACCTAATCAGAGGATAGGGGTCTCATCACGAGCCAACCTATTAGGTCCATGGGTACCTAACAGTATGACATTGCCACTAGTTGGTTACCACGCCATGGAAGTGACTCTTGGTTGCATGGCCAAGGGAAAGGGGGTCTCATCATGAGCCAACCTTCTCATCTCTGCAAAAGTACTTGTGGGTAACGCTGTCATCTCTGGTCACCATGCCAAGGTAGTGTCCCCTGATTAGCTTTTGAACAAAAAAACAAATAAAAGAATAAAAAGAATAAAAAGAATAAAGGCAAGAATGGGCTTGGAAAAATTGCATCCATGACAGGGACAACGCCTTCTACAAAGGCACCCACAGGTAACATCTTTGCATCCTTGGCCATCATTGCACCCACATGCTTGGATATCCCTTGACCACACCACCCACTTACATGGCTTGGAAGAGGTCTTTCTGGGAACTTGCCTTTTCTGTGGACACAAGCCCAATATGAAGCCTTGTCCTCTTCCCCAGACTTGTATTGCAGGCTTGTGTAACATCTTTGAGCTATTGATTGATGTATTAGGGATTTTATGCATGTGTTTAATAATATTAATGATGAAATGTGATTGACATTGCCATGACCCCTGTGACTGATGAGCCCATGGAGGGCGTAGCCTTTGATGTGCAGGACCATACCCAACGGACAGGTACCATTTGGACCGGTACACATGGGGAGATGATCAATTCGGACCTCCATGGGGCTGAAGTGCCCACCAGATGGATGTTAAGACCCCATCAGGGGGCAGAGACAGGACAGAGGTTGATCAGAGTCTTTGCACCAGAGAAGAAGAGGACGTTCCACCAGAGGCACCTCGACATAGCTTAGCCTAGGGGGATGAACCCTTTTCACTGAGATGTTGGCCTTGGAAGGCCTGGGACGTCACCTTTGATGACCATGATGTCATCCATCCTATTGGACGTCTTTGGAGGTAGACTGGGCAACAATGGCACGTGTGGCATGTTGGAGAATCCCCTGGAGGGCTAACGTTTTGCTCCAGGATGTTTCATTTTCCCTAGAAAGGGCTAGCGCCTCCCTTAGAGGGGATTTTACTCTCTTTTCTTCTTATTTAGGGTTTTTATTTGACAATTTAATGTAAAACAATATGATTTTGATAATTTGGCCTTGTCGGCCTTTTACCTGACCTAAAATGTAAAATTAGGTCAAGGTTTTGTATAAATGAAAGATTTTCACTCTCATTTTTTCATCACAACTTACTCACTCATTAGTGAGGTTTGAAATTAGCGCCCTATCTTGGGTTATTGGATAATTTGGTGATGCGCACTTGTTGAAGGAAGGTTATTTTGGCATATTTTGGTTTCTCTCTTGAAGGAAGGTGTTACAACTAGGGTTTGCACATTTATTTCTTGGTAAATTGTAAGTATTTTTCTGCGAAACTTCTTGAATGAATGGTTGTAGTTTAATTTCTTGCATGTATTTATGATTATTGCTGAACAAAAACCCTAGGTGGCAAGCACACAATTAGGTCTTTGTCTCATGTCCCCTAATAGAGAGATTTTCAGGGATTGAAAAGGAAAAAGAGAGCCTAGCCGTAGCTACAGTCCTTTCTCCTCTTCTCTCTTTGCTGGCCGTACCTGTTTGAGATCAAGAAGGAGAAGACGTCCCAAGCCTAGGTTATCTACACTTAGGGCTGTTTTTTTCTAGGGTTTGATGATAGAGCCTTGCTGTAGCAACACTCTCCCTCTTTTGACTCTCTTGTCTTGATTTTATCTTTCATGCTAGCCATTTTTGCCATCTAAGGAAGGAGGAGAGAGCACGAGGCCTTGCCATAGCAACATCGGAGTGAGCCTCTCTCCCCTAGGGTTTTGTCTCTGAGGCCCTGCCATGGCAGCACTTCAGAGCTCTTCCCTCCATTCCTTAGCCGTCCTCCTTCAACTCTTGCGTCCTCCTTTAATTTGACTCCATTTTACCCTAGAAGGCACTGATCTAAGACCTCAAATGTTGAAGTAGAACTTGATCTAAACTCTCTCAAACCTTTTGAATTGAAACCCTAACTACACTAACCCTAACTCTAGCTAACCCTACTAACCCTAAGTTGCTAACGTCATCCTTGGTTATTACATCTTCATGCAACAACGTTTTACTTTATGAGCAATTGAATGGTAGTTAAAGACATTAATTAGGTCAAGTATTGATTTATTGCATTGAATGCCATATCGTTCTAGTATTTATTGGTGAAGTGACGTTATCTTTTAGTGCTATTTTGCAAACATTGACTTCGTCAACATTTACTTTCAAATTGCTTATATTGAATATCATATAGTCTTTAATATATATGAAGTACTAACCAAGGCATGCATATATCAGTTTATTATTGCTTTGTTCTCGGGCATGGATTCTACTTGGTTATCTTTGTTGGCTATAAGCCGGACTATCTGTTCTGGTGGTGATCTGTGAAGGGGGAAGCCTGTCATTATCTGATTATCCTTTAGCCTCTTCAAAACCCTAGGTCATCGAGGACGTCTCCCCCGGGCCTCACCTCCCTAAAGAGAAAGAACCTTCCCATCGTGGTGACATTGGGTGGGATAGGTTCCTGTTACGCCAGTTTGGCCCTCTACTTTATAGCCTTTTATCCTAGCTACAAATTGTGCGATAACAATGCCTATTGTTAGAAGTATCAATGTGCAACTAAATCTCATCATAGGGATATGCCACTCTAGTAATACATCCCATCCAAACACGACAGATCTTTGTACATAATAATTATGTCATCCATTTTATTCTTACATCTTATTCCTTTAGATTCATTAAACATTCACTCATGTTTTGATTCTCATAGATTCCCCTCTCATTTTATTCAATAAATGAGTTTGACACAATGTTTAAAGTTGAATGTTTTTGGTAATTTGTGCATCGAATTGTGTTGAAAAAGTTGTTCACTTTGATTGCCTCAATGGTATGTAAAACATGACTATGTGTTTTATGGCAGAAGTGGGTTCATGAGTCGAATGCATGTGGCGAGTTCTATCCATATACATTCCAAGTTTATTGGCTCAATGGCATGTCAAAGATGAACATGTGGTTTAGTGGGAGATTTGGTTCAATGTATTGGATGCATGTGGCAAGTTCCATCTATATACATTACAAGTTTATTGCAGGGGAGTGAATAAAACTTAAATAATCATTGTTAGAATTTATGCTTGGACATACAACTCGGCTAACAGTGTAACTTGTTGTAGCAATGAATACGATGCTACATATTTTGTATCTACACTAATTGGTATCAATTGATTAAATAAGAAACTTTGAACAAGGTTGCTTAAACTCTATTATCAACATCTCAATGCTACAATTTAATACAAAAGACATTGTTTTTTAAAACATTGCTATAATTAATAAAAATTGCGATGTTCTATCATCAACATCTCAATGCTACAATTTATTACAAAAGACATTATTTTTTAAAACAATGTTATAATTAATAAAAATTGCAATGTTACATATGAGCAATAAGCCTAAAGCATAAAACTATTGTCATAAAATTTCACTAGATCAAATGGATCATATTAATGGGTATTATAACAATTATGTGCATAAAGGGGGTAGAGGGTATAATCGTGTTAAAGATACATTAATGGAAGTGGGATTAACAAAAAATGAGGATTACTTTAGACAATACAAATTAGTGTGATAATACCATTTTTTCCACACTTCTAGGTAAACATATATTTGAACATAACTCTTTTGAGATAGGCTTGGGTCAACATCAAGGAGAAAGAAGTTAAGGAAAGCTCCTTTCAAAAGAAGGCCCAATGATGTTCAAGATGAGGGTTAAGACGATGAGTTATGTTTCAGACAAGGTTTAGGATAAAAATATCTACTAACTTTGTTCTCAACAAAGGCACTATATTAGGATGTGGATGAGATAATCCAATTTAGACAACTAAGATTTTAATTCTTGGTTAAATGGGTTTGGTGGCCTTCTGTTTTCCTAAAGGAAAAAGTATTGATACGGAGACTCGACACAAGACGACGGTTACAACAAAGCTTACGAAGATGAAATTAGTGAGGTTCATCCTTGTGTCTAGTTTGTGGCATCATAGAAGAGTTTCATCACATCTTTTGCTATTACTTTGGGGCCCAAAATATTTCATATTCTTACTTGGACAAATTCAATATAGGTAGTAATTTAGTAGCACACATAAATGATAGATAGAGAATTATAACCTTAGTGACTTTTAGTGCTTCCATGTTTAAGAAAGGTTAAAAGTTTAGTTTAAAATTACAAAAGTTAGACATCCTTCTTGTTGATGATAAAGATTGTGTTAGACATAGTGTAGAGTGTAAGAAATGCAACTTATTTTTAGGTCAAAATACTCACTATAGATTGGGAAAAGGAGTGAATACAAGAGAAAGCGACCCCATCAATACAATATGAAGCAAGCAAAACATCTTATTGGTGAAATCATTCGTTTCAACTTCACAGGGCAATACCTCCCAATTTTAACATCGGATGACAAACATAGTTGTTAAGGGAATCATTACCTAGTACCAAATAACAAATTGAAACTTCCCCTTCTTATGTTGGCATGAGATTCATGTAAGACCAAAGGAAATGCGTGTTTGTAAGGTAATGAAATACATAAAATGAAGAATATAATAGAAGAAATTCAAAGATGATGGTAGAATCAATAAATATAAAAAAATTGCATTGTTCATGAGATAACCGAAAATATAATTATGCATAAATACATAAAAATGGGGAGGATCATAGTACTTCAATGTGATGGGAACACATCCCCTATTCTAAAAAGATACATGGGAGCAATGCACAATTCAAATAGAAGAAATGTCTCCCTCTCCTTGGAAACCCATGAAAATAAGATAAATTATTGTTTAGTTATTTTCTAATGATGCTTATTTTGAGAGAAGTATTCACCTATACATACTAGGAAGAAGTTTTAACCCTAGATCTCATGTACAAATTTTTGGTCTTAATAATTAGCAACAAATATACAAAACTATCTACAAAGCAAGGGACATAGGGAGTTTGTACTCAAGAAACCCCCAAAGGGGAAATTATATTAAATTAAACCATTCGCGTGCGTTTCTATCAATGTACAATTGGTCCTTTTATACAACAACAGGTGACCATAATAGCTATGTCATAATTAGAGTTTTAGTTCAACCATATGCATAACTATTTTCAATGGTATCTCCGTAAATATTTCCATGAATCTCTCCATTGATCTTCATCCTTAACATCTCTCTTTTCTCCTTATCTTTGGTTCTTATGTAGACTTGTATACTTGGTCTACATCATTACAAATCCATCATATAATTTAGACTTTATTCATAATTCACAAGTAGGAGTAAATCCTTCATACTCCCCCTTAACGAGTACTTGTGATCTCAATATATAATCATCATCATCCGTTTTTTTAGATGTCTTTTGAACTGGTCCCATTTTCATCTTTTATGATCTTTTCCTTTGATGCTCTTTGTCTTCATCTTTTGTCTTCTACGATCTTCATCTTTTGATCTTTTTTCTTCATCCTTTGTCCCCTGCACATCTTTGGTATTTTTCTTTCTTCATCTTGGATCTTTTTCAATTTTCATCTTGTACTTACAAAACATAAACAATGTGTTTGTTGAAGTCCATATAAAAAAGTTACCATCCATCAAAATACATGGGTCACTAGCCCTTGTATCCATCGGTTCTCTAGGAATCTTTTTTTCATACATGGTTCAACAATAGTTCTTCCATCACAAATATTTTCACTCCCCTTGCATCATCATCAATCATCATCTTGGGTTTTATTTGGCTTACTCGTAACCACACTTCGGGTTTTTTTGGGTTACTCTCAATCATTACAATTCTCAAATGGTTTCAACTTACCATGAACCATACATTTCATCAAATGGTTTTTGGTTTACCACAAACCAATCAACAATCAAGTTACGTGTGTATAATTGTCTCATCGAGGCTTACATCAATATTAACTTAGGTACATACAATTTCAAATTTTCATTTCAGGCTAATCTAGCCCATATACAAACATTGAACCAAGACCCATACCTATACTTGACTTTGAAATTACTTTGGCACTTTACATCAACATATTTCATCTTGACTTTGATTCTTTACATCAACCCTTGCTCTCCACCTCAACTTGACTAAAGTTTCAAAAAATAACTTTCTTGCATGAAGACTTCATTAAAACTTTTACCATTTTCAAATCTTCATTACATGAACTTTGCATGATGCTTTTACCACTTACAACTCAATAAAAATAACCTTGACTAAACTTGGACTTCGATTAAATTTTTTTCACTTTACAATTGTCCCCGTACTTTTTTTTAATAGATAAATCCACACGACAATTTTAAAGTGACCACTTAATGATCTTTGGAAGTTCACCATGAATTTTTACTCAAATATACCTTTATAACTATGTTTATTTTAATGTCCATAACTCTTTCATTATGACCCATTTGCTATGGCATTCAAAAAGTTCCCTTTCATTTGCTTGAAACTCCATGTTTCTATATATACGACAAAGCAAAACATTTGCAATTTTCTCAATGTGCATAAATATGAATGAGCTTCTAAAAACAAATACCTCCTTATCGTATGATCGAGAGTAGGTCAAAGTTTGCCTCGCAATGAACTTACATGAAATACCATTTGTCAGGCCATGAGTGAGCAGAAAACATAACTCCACAGATGATTATTGCATTAGCTTGAAGCTCAATGAATATAGAAAATGTGAATGTTGGTCTTCTCCAATGTATGATTCTCCCTATCACCTACGACTCTTCATATGTACATTATTGTTACAAAAATGTAATCCTGAGGATTACGTGTCCAACACCCCCCCCTTAATCCGAAAGGGTGTGTGAGTCCAAGCATCATTCTGAACTTCTAAAAATTTACTCTTCCAAGCGCTTTGGTGAAGATGTCTGCAATTTGCTCATTTGTGGAACAATGTATTAAGTGAATAGTATTGGCCTCTACATGATATCGAATCAAGTGATACTTTGTGTTGATGTTCTTTGTTCGATCATGGAATCTAAGATTCTTGGTCAACTTGATTGCAGAGTCAACTAGAATAGGAGTAGAATTCACTTGTTTCTTGTGCAAATCTTAAAGCATTTCCCCGAGCCACACAATCTCTTTCGCCGCTTCTGCAGGTGCCACATATTCTTCCTCTATTGTGGAATCTGATGGACCTGATTGTTTGTATGATCTCCAGGAGACAACTGCTGATCCAAGACTCATGAGATAGCTTGAAGTTGATACTCCATTTTTCTTATCCCCAACAAAGTCTGAATTAGAATATCAGATCATGTTGAAGTCATCCATCTTTAGGGTACTTGAGTCCAAAATCTTGAGTTCCTTTTAAGTATTTTAGAACTCTTTTTGCAATAGACCAATGTCCTTCACAAGGATTTTGCATGAACCTGGAAATAATCTCAACAACAAATGAAATTTCTGGTTTGGTGGTAGTAAGATAAATAAGACTTCCCACAAGTTGTATATACTTGGTTGCATCCTCAAATTCATTCCCTTCTTTTGATGTGAGTTTCAAATTCTGTCCCATTGGAGTAGAAATAGGATTGCACTCAACCATGCCAAACTTGTTCAACTATTCTCCATTGTATTTATTCTAGGAGATGAATATGAACCTTGGATTTCAAATCACCTCAATGCCCAAATAGTAATGAAGATGTCCTAAATCTGTCATCTCGGAGCCTTTCTTCAGATCTTTCTTTTTGGATGCAATGTAGCTTTCATTGATCCATGTTATCAATAGATCATCTACATATGCTACAAGATATACAACTATTTTCCAACTTTCTTGGCAAACAAAATTGCATAGTCTAGATTGAAATTTAATTTCAGAAGATGCCCAGTTAACTTTTCAGACCATGCCCACGGTTCTTGTTTCAAGCCATACAAGGATTTGATGAGCTTGCATACTATGTTCTTGTACCTTCACAAAAAAGCCTTCTAGTTGAGACGTGAAAACATTCTCTTTCAAGTCTCCATTCAATAAAGAAGTATTCACATCCATTTGATTAATTTTTCATCCATTCCGTGTTGCCATGGAAAACAGAGTATGGATGGTAGCCCATTTTGTCGTGGGGGAAAAAGTTTCCTCATAATCAACACCTTCTTTCTGTGCAAATAATTTTTCCATGAGCCTTTCTTTGTGCTTGTCAAGTGAGCCATTTGATCTATACTTGTTCTTGAATACCCACTTACATTTCATTGGTTTGATTCCAAATGGAGGGTCCACCAACTTCCATGTGCCATTCTTGATGAGAGGATCATATTCCTTCTACATGGATTCTTTCCATTCATCATGAGTAGTGGCTTCTTCAAATGAAGTTAGTTCAATATTGTTGAAATAATGTAACTGCAAAGAGTATTCTTATTATTATTGATATATTATTCATAGGATCAATCCCCATTGTGGATTGATCATGTCGGTCATTGTATTAGGACCAAATCCCCTTTTGCGGATTGGTCAACAGACAATTGTAATAGGCAGAATAAGAAGTCGGCCCCATCGGTTATTACTGAGACCCAAAAATATAATAAAGGTGGGTTTACTCACCTAGATTGAGAAGTCGGCCTTGCCAGTGAAGCGACACTTCACATGTGCCAGACTAGTATAAATAAAGGAGGCTAGCGCCTCATTTGATAACAACTCACTTGCTCAGTTTGAGAGACAAGTTCTGATCTGTTACTAGCAAAGGAGAGAAAGAGTGGTGCATATCTTGGAGAGGACTTTCTGTTTTAGCATAAGATCTCTTGGCATTGTATTGGCTATCCATATTAAGGAAGTTTTGTTGGGTTTTCTTCCTCTAGAGGGTTTCCCATGATAAATGCTGTGTCTCTTGTGAATGTGTATTTCTCAACGATCTTGTTCTTTTGTTGCTATTATCTATTGAAATGCAAAGAACTATAATAATGGCATAAACATTAACATGGTTTCAGAGCCAACCTGAAGGAAGCATATTTCGCAAGAGAAAAACGTCACTATTGCCGTACCTGTAAATTAGGGTTTTTCAAAAGTGAATCTTTTCAGTTTCAAAACCACCTAGAAAGTTGCACCCTCCCCCAAGGATCATTTTGGCACCTTCAATGCACCTTTTCAGTGGATGGATCTCCCAGAAAGTGAAACCCTAGTTTCACAAAAGTACCAGAAGTACCAGAAAACCAGTACCAGAAGTACCAGAAGTACCAGAAGCACCAGTCTAGAAATTTGCAAATCAGATTTGAAGGGGAAAAATTTGGATTTTCTCGGATCCAAACACACCAGAAAGCTCGCCTCAACCAAGCACATCTCCTGGTAAGTTCAGTTTTTGCTTTTGAACAATTTCATTTTTCAGTCATTTTCCTAGCTCCAAGTAAAGATGTCTGCAAGCATTAAGCTTGTTGACAAGTTAGAAGGAGTGGAAAACTTCCGTGCCTGGAATTATAGGATTGACCTCATTCTTGAAGAGAATGACCTAGCAAGATTCGTCAAAGACGAAGTACCGGAACCCGACGATGCCGCAGAAAAGACAAAGCATCAAAAGGACACAATAAGGGCCAAAAGAATCATTGCAGATTCAATCAAGAACCATCTGATTCCTTACGTGTCATCTAAGAAGACCCCAAAAGAAATGTTTGATGCCTTGACTAGACTATATGAAGGAAAGAACATAAAAGGGAAGATGAATCTTAGAACTCAACTAAAGAATACAAGGATGCAGAAAGGAGAAATGATTCAGGAATACTTCTCCAGAATCTCATAATTCAAAGAATAGCTAGAAGCTATTGGAGATACCATAGACGAAGACGAAATCATAATGACGGCACTAAATGGTCTCACAAGACCTTGGGATGCTTTCATCCAGACGATATGTGCTAGAAAGGAGAAACTGAAGTTCAACAGCCTATGGGAAGAATGCATCCAAGAAGAAACAAGAGTAGCGAATCGTAAAGCGTTACTAGCTAGGGATGATGATCACGCCCTAGCCACCCATGTTCGACAACACAGGTATTCCAACAGAGGACGAACACCTTCAGTAACCACTCACATAACCAGATCAAAGATCAACACACCGATGTTTTCACGTGGTAAAACCCCTACGGGGAAACATCCACGGCCCCAGCCAACGCGG
>ML781689.1:1879834-1916973 GCA_009831015.1 Picea engelmannii | reverse complement strand
TCCTAACTACAAATGCATACTAATGCATACTAAAGAAACACACTTTTACCTAACGACATATTAGACCAAGTAGATCTTAACTAACTCCTAAGTGTCTAAATATCCTAACAACCCACACCAAAGGAGGAAGGAAGAAACCTTACCTCAAAAGAGAGACTCATAGAGAGCCATCAAACAAATTCAATAACAAAGAATCTCATCCAAGGAGATTTCAGAAGAAAGGACAACGCAAGGAAAGAGATCTCTCATCCATACAATGCTATCATTGTGATAAGATGGGACACAAGGCGAATTCTTGTCCAGTCAGACGAGAAGAATACAAGAGGAAACATAAGAGGCAACATGCCCACATTGTCGAAGATGAAGAGCCACCTACAAAGATGATCAAGGACCATGTCTTGATCTTGGCCCTCTCAGGATCGGTAACACCTAGAGAGGACACATGGCTCATTGATAGTGGTGCATCAAAGCACATGATGGGTAAGAGAAATACTCTCTCTCGTATTTAAAAAAAGAAGTTTTCTCAGAAAGTGACACTTGGAGATGATTACCAATATCCCATCAAGGGAGTGGGAGAATCAAACTACAAGCTAGATTCAGAAAACTCAATAAAGATGAAGGATGTACTCTATGTACCTGGCTTGAAGAGGAACTTACTTTCCATATCATCTTTAGACAAGAAAGGATATAGAGTTTCCTTTATAGATGGAGAAGTTCTTATGTGGGCTAGAGGAGAAACCATAAATGAAGCAATCGTCATTGGAAATGAAGAAAGTGGCTTATATAAGCTAAAGGGTCACCCAGAGACTGCCATGACCCATGCCATTGAAAACTCATGCGAACTTTGGCATAGAATATTGGCCCACATCAACTACAAGGCGCTACCATACATATGCAAAGCTGCCACAGGTTTACCAGAACTCAAGGTTGATCAGGAAGGCATATGCAATGGATGTGCGCAAGGGAAGAATATCAAGAACCCTTTTCCAAAGAGGGACAACAAAACAGAAGGAGTACTGGAACTCATTCATTCAGACGTGTGTGGCCCAATACCATCATCCTCCATTAGCGGGTATGTATACTATGTATCATTTATTGATGACTATTCTCGCAAGACCTGGATATATTTTTTGAAATCTAAAGATGAAGTATTCAACAAGTTCAAGGAATTCAAAGCCTTGATAGAGAATCCTTCTGAAAGGAAGATTAAGATACTCAGGTCAGATAATGGAGGAGAATATACCTCAAAAGAGTTCGTGAACTTCTGCAGAGATGTTGGGATAAAGAGGGAACTCACTACTCCCTATAATTCTCAACAAAACGGTGTAGCTGAAAGGAAGAACAAAACGATTATGGAAGCTGTGAAGACTATGATCCATGATCAAGATCTTCCTATGTGCTTATGGGCAAAAGAAACAGTGGTAGCTCTTTATGTACAGAACCGATTATCCCATAGCACACCTGGGTTCAAGACCTCGGAAGAGATGTTTATCGGAAATAAACCAGAGGTAAGCCATCTCAAAATATTTGGCTACCCAGTCTTCATACACATTCCGAAAGAGAAGAGAAACAAGTTAGAACACTCTGGAAAGAAGGGAATATTTGTGGGATACTGTGAGGTCTCCAAGACCTTCAGAATCTATATACCAGGTCATCGCCACATTGAGATCAACAGGGGCGTGACCTTTGATGAAGAAGCAACACTTAAGAAACCAAGAAGATGCCAGCTTGAAGAAGTGTATGAAGAAGAACCAACAATTCCCAGGATTACAGAATCCATGAGGGAAGTTCCCAGAGCTGCAGAACCAGTGAGGGAAGTCGTAACTTCCCTTGATGAGGAAACTCTTGAAGACCATGATGTAACAGAAGTTCAAGAAACTCCTCAAATGACCTTCTCCCATAAAATAAAGCCTGCTTGGGCAAGAGAGCTTATTCAAGATGGAGAGAAGTATGGTGTTCCAGAAGGAACCTCGAGACAGGTGAAAAGACCAAAGCCATTCTCCAGTTACATAGCTTTGAAATGTGATCTCCTAGATGAGGAGCCTACCTGCTTTGAAGAAGCCATTCAAAAGAAGGAATGGGCAGATGCCATGAAAGAGGAATACCAATCCATAATAAAGAACGATGTATGGGAAATAGTTCCTAGACCAAAAAGTAAGGATGTGGTATCATCAAAATGGCTCTTCAAAATAAAACATGCTGCTGATGGAAGTATTGAGAAATATAAAGCAATATTTGTCGCTCGTGGCTTTTCCTAGAAGGAAGGCATTGACTATGAAGAGACATTCGCTCCTTTGGCCAGATACACTTCGATCAGGACCATCATAGCTCTTGCAGCTAAGATGAAGTGGAAGCTTCACCGGATGGATGTGAAGACAACTTTCCTAAACGGTGTCATCGAAGAGGAAGTGTATATAGAGCAACCTCAAGGATTTGAGGTTGAAGACATGAAGTCTCATGTCTGCAGATTGAAGAAAGCCTTATACGGATTGAAGCAAGATCCTAGAGCTTGGTATGGTCGTATAGACAGTTTCTTGACGAGCTTAGGCTTTACCAAGAGTAAAGCAGATTCAAATCTCTACTGCAAAATTATGGATAATGAGCCAGTAATCTTACTTCTATACGTGGATGACTTATTCTTAACTAGAGAAGAAAATCTCATCGCTGAATGTAAAAAGAGACTTGCCTTGGAATTTGAAATGAAAGACCTTGGCCTAATGCATTATTTCTTAGGTCTTGAGGTATGGCAGAGTCCAGAGAGGATCTTCCTTAACCAAGGGAAGTACATGGTCGAGATCTTAAAGAGATTCGACATGCTGGAATGCAAACCCATGAATACACCCATGGAAGCGAAGCTGAAGCTGCTGGTCGATACTTCGTTAGATTTGATTGATGCCACACTGTACAAACAGATTATTGGATCTTTGATGTACCTGACAAACACCAGACCAGACATTTGTTTTTCCGTGAACACCTTGAGTCAGTTTCTGGTAGAGCCCAGACGTGTTCACCTAGTGGCTGCAAAACATGTGATGAGGTACCTTAAAGGTACAATAGATTATGGTCTCAGTTATGATGGAGATCATGATTTCACATTGAGTGGATACACTGATGCAGATTGGGCAGGAAGTGTTTCTGATAGGAAAAGCACTTTAGGATGCTGCTTCAGTTTGGGATCAACGATGATCTCGTGCCAGAGTAGGAAGCAATCTAGTATTTCTCTCAGCACAACAGAAGCAGAATACATTGCTGCATGTTCTGCTAGCTGCGAAGCTATATGGCTTTGAAAGTCGCTAACCGACCTATTTGACTTGGAGATGAGAGCAACCGTGATTCTATGTGACAACCAGAGCTGGATAAATATGACAGAGAATCCTGTATTCCATGAAAGGTCGAAGCACATTGAGATCCGCTATCATTTCATCCGCGACATGGTACAAAGAGGATCCTTGAAGCTTCTGTACATTAGCATGAATGAACAGGTTGCTGATGTGTTGACCAAGCCTCTATCTCGTGTAAAGTTTGAGTACTTTTGAGATAAGATTGGCATAGTCCGAAAGGACCTTCCTCGAAAGGGGGAGTAGATGTGTGTTCCTTGCTTCTGATCTCGCTGTTAGACGTAAAGCAAGATGATTCCTTACTTCTGACCTCGATGTTAGATGTAAAGCAAGGTGATGTGTGTGTTCCTTGCTTCTGACCTCGTTGTTAGACACAAATAAAGATGACTCCTTGCTTCTGACCTCGCTGTTATACGTAAAGAAAGATGATGTGTGTGTTCCTTGCTTCTGACCTCGTTGTTAGACGTAAAACAAGATGATTCCTTGCTTCTAACCTCGTTGTTAGACATAAAACAAGATGATGATGTGTTCCTACTTCTGACCTAGTTGTTAGACGTAAAGCAAGATGATTCCTTTCTTCTGACCCAGTTGTTAGACGTAATGCAAGATGATGTATACCTTGCTTCTGACCTAGTTGTTAGACGTAAAGCAAGATGTGACTTGCACTGAGCTACCAACTTAACAGCTGTGACATAGAGCCAGTCTAGTACTGTGATGGGCAAGCTTAGTGCTGTGACGAGGTATCATTTTTATACTGATACATATTGATGCAGATGATGATGGCATTCCTTTGAGAATGATGATGCTGCTGATGAAGAAAACTTCTGATGATTTATAGATACGCTAGCCAAGATGATATTGATGATGCTGTTCTCCCACCTGATGTTGTTGATGATGTTGTCCTCTCTCTCTCTCACATGATGCTGCTAAAGAATACCCTTCTTGTTAAGGGGGAGTGTTGAAATGATGTAACTGCAAAGAGTATTCTTATTATTATTGATATATTATTCATAGGATCAATTTCCATTGTGGATTTATCATGTCGGTCATTGTATTAGGACCAAATCCCCTTTTGTGGATTGGTCAACAGACAATTGTAATAGGCATAATAAGAAGTCACCTCCAACAGTTATTACTGAGACCCAGAAATATAATAAAGGTGGGTTTACCCACCCAGATTGAGAAGTCGGCCCTGCCAGTGAAGAGACACTTCACACGTGCCAGACTAGTATAAATAAAGGAGGCCAGCGCCTCATTTGATAACAACTCACTTGCTCAGTTTGAGAGACAAGTTCTGATCTTTTACCGGCAAAGGAGAGAGAGAGTGGCACATATCTTGGAGATGACTTTCTGTTTTAGCATAAGATCTCCTGGCATTGTATTGGCTATCTATATTACGGAAGTTTTGCTGGGTTTTCTTCCCCTAGAGGGTTTCCCAGGATAAATGCTGTGTCTCTTGTGAATGTGTATTTCTCAGTGATCTTGTTCTTATGTTGCTGTTATCTATTGAAATGCAAAGAACTATAATAATGGCATAAACATTAACAAATATTAGTAGATAAATTCAACTCACAATCATATGAAACATCCATGTCATCTACATCACTTGAGTTTGAATTATTTACATTACGTCCTGTTATCCCCAATTTTAGGGACAACTAAGGAGATCATGTCTCGAGGCCCTTAGTTTGCAGACATGGAGTACCCAGAGACAACTTGACCAACAATGTCCACTTGCACATATGGAGGCCTGCTTCACCACCACAGTTCCAGGTTCATCTTGAGGGTATCCACCACTCCAACTTGCTTCTAGAGGACATTGGGTCTTGCTCCATGAGGTACAAGCCAAGGATTATGGTGAATGTCATTTCAATATTTGAGGCATTTGAGTTTGTTGCACTTAGAACTGCTTTTGATTATGTAACGCCTGCTTGGACCTTATGCCTTTTACCATATTTCATCTTGGTGGTTGACATTGTTCCCTAGTAAGTGGTCACCTTTAGGGATGGGTTTTCTACTGGGAGTTCCCTTTGACAAGTCATCGTGCCATTCCCGACCATACTTGTCACTTTCCATACTTCATCCCCTTGTCTCCTAACCTTTTGGGATTTTTGGATGTATTGACCCAAGAAGGGATTGTTCCTCATTTCATGGGATGAAGGGGATGAAGGCCCAACGGGGAGATAGATGGAAAAAGATAAAAGCCTAATTATGAACCTTCTAGATATTCGACCAAAGAGGTATTAAGAGCAATGAAAGGCTTCTCCTAAAAAATCAAAGACTTGCAAAAGAAAACTTCACATTATATAGATATCCCCATTTGTTGAGGCGTGTACACTCATGCGATGTCCCTTTCTTTCCTTGCATATGGCACTCAATGTACCTATAGATTCAAGTGGCCTTGTAGTGCTGCCCCCCCAGCTAATCGATTCACTATAGAGAGTGCCCAAGGTTTTGGATTATTAATTAACTAATGGCATTAAATGAACTTGGAAAAAATATGCATTGAAAATGAAGGTGCAACACACCCTCTACAAAGGCGCCCATAAATGAGATACCGCGATCCCTTGTATGTCATGAACCCCATGCCCAAATTTTTTCCTCCCATACACATCATTCACTCCATATTTCTTAGAGAGGGGTTTCACTTGGGAAACACTCCTTGACCTAGGGGACGATTCACCCAATAGGTCACCTTGTCAACCCTCCCATAACTAGACTTGGTAAGTTGCATAAGGCCTTTAAGAAATTGTTTAGTTTGATAAGGTGGTTTTAGATGCACATGATTAGATGGCTATTTTATTGACTTGATTTACTCATCACGATATATTTGACTTGATATCCTTGGAGGGTGTATTCATTTTCTTTGCAGGACCATGCTTGGTGGACAGTTTTGGAAGAACAAGCCTAGCTTGGGCTTCCATGGGGCTTGAAGCCCACAGGTTGGATGCCAAGAGCCCACACTTCGGATGAATATGACATGCCTTTGAAGGATTATATGACACCTTGGATGATCTTACCCATCCCCTACATGCCAAACGACTTGCTTGGAAAGGTCAAAACATCACCCTTGAGGGCTTGATGTCACATCAAGGCTAGGGTTGTGGTGGTGGAGTTGATACTCATTGACACTTGGAACATTTTGATGGGAGGAGGAATGGATTGAAGGAAGAGAACTTGGCACATGAAGAGGAGGCTCTAGAAGCCCGAACGACCTCCATCTCCTACTCCAACAACTTACCAAAGTGCCAAAACGTCACCCTAGAAGGGTGACGTCTCATTTTAGGGTTTACTTTATGTGCAAATTATGAGTTAAAAAGTATTATTTTGTGTAAAGGGGAAAAATAAAGGTTGTTTTCCCCTTATTTTGTGGTTTACCCTATGTTTTGTGAACACACATGTTTTAGGACATTTTGTATAAATAGAGATCAACTCTATTTCATTTTTAACATAGCTCTCCCATTGTGTGAAGACATATTGGCTGAAATTTGAACCCTCTTGGGAATTTTTGGTATCTCTCTCTTGTGCAAATGTCTCTTGGTGATATTTCTTGGTGAATTCTTGAGCTAAAGTGGTGTGCCCATTTTGAAGGCTTATGTTCTTGCTATTGGATGGTAATTTGCTTGGTGAACTAGGGTTTGATCTCTGTCTTTCATGGAATTGGTAAGGAAAATCTGCATTTGTTAGTTGTTTCTTGCTTATTATTTGTTATTGTTGGTTGAAATCCTGGGAAGAGTATGTTGGATACACCCTCCATTAAGCTTCATCTTATTTTCTAAGTTTATGAGTCATTTTTGGGCAAGGGTTGCTAGGATAAGTACAAGTGTGTACACCCTCCTAGATTTACCCTAGTTTGATTGGCATACCCAAGGGAGTAAGAGGATTTACACCCATAGGGATATTGTTGATCTAACTTATGTTTTAAAGACTCCATTCAGCCATATTTTAAAGGAACTAATCATAATGTTTGCAATGGAGAAATAAATTGTTTGCCTTGGTAAACGTGATTTAGTGAGATATTGATCTTGTTCAAATTGGTAAATTTTCTACATGTTAAGAGGTTGTTAATACCAATAGGGAGCCTTGATTGGCTTGGCATTCTTAGAGATATAACTCATTAAAAGATAAAACTATTAGTGTTGCAGAAAAATCATTCTTTGCTTACTTATAACTCACATTTCAACTGTCAGAATTTGCTAAACGTTTGCCAACATAACCTACTAATCCTAGTGTATCTTTTGGGTGGACTCTTTGCAAGTTTTGGTGGTTAATTTTTTTGCTGTAACAACTTGTTTTCTACAGCCACAAGGATACAAATATATCTATGCAATACATCTTATAACAACCATCTAATACCACTTAAGTTGTGCTAAAAGTATTGAGAACTTATCTACATGTTTTATGCTTTATGCCTCAACTAATCTTTGATGCTTTAAGTGGTTAAATATGCAATAGTTACTTGAATTCATTTCTGATATATATCTTTGTTTATTGTTGCAATTAGGGACAAAAATATTAAATTGCTTGTCCACCTAACATATTACGTGCATACTTGTCTTTTCCTTATGTCTTGGGTAGGTACAATCACCCTTTGCAGGTACTCATACATCTTGGAAATCATTGGTCACAACCGAGACTCTTTCTCAAGCCTTTCCACACTTAGTATCTTGACCTATATGGGATACACCTCCATACTTCCATTTTTCGTCTCATTTCCCTATAGGGTCACCTGGGATTCCCCCCTTGTGTTGGAATTATCCTTCACTAAAGCGAGGAAAGGGTTTATTTGAGGTGATAGTGGGTAGAATCTCCCGTGGTTGTCCCACTTTTGTAGATTGGGTCAGGCTTTTCCCAACCTACAATTTGTTGATATTATGGTAGCTATGGGAGGTATTTACCTCCACGTGTAAGCTTGGCGAGAATATAATACTCCGGGAAGCAAGAAGAAACCCTAATGAGTTGAATAATAACCCTAGAAGACTTGTCGAATCAAGAAGATATTAGGTTATTAGCCTCCAAGAGAAGAAGTCGGCTAGAAGAAATAATAATATACTGAACATACAGATACCCAGAATGAGAAGTCATCCCAGGAAGTTAGCCAGAATTACTATAAATACAGGAGGCCGGTCTTCATTTTGGCAGGCAGTCTCAGAATTGCAGAGCAGCACTTGTCTGCACTGCAGTGCCCAATTTTGTGTGCAGGTTTGGAGGAGAGCTGCCGGTGCCGCTGCTGCAGCTAGCAGTTACATTTTGGCTTGGAATATCTCTTGGATAGGATTTGGAACATCTGATCATCTCTTGTTGGTGCGCTATCCTTGGGGAAAGGTGGACTACCCTTGTTTGGCTATCTAGCCTAAGGTTTTCTTCCGGAGTAATTCTCTGTCAAGGTTAAGGTGGTCGGAGGGTGGCTTCGGCCTATGGTTGGGTGATAATAGAGATATTGTCAATGGTAAAACAAGCACATCCATTATATTCTAACAGGTTATGGGCCCACACCTCCTTCATTCAGTCTAACCGCTGGAAGAAAACATAGCTGTAAGGATATTGCGTTCATTGAAGAACTACTGCTAGGGTTTCTACCAGGAGCAGTCACCATAGCACTACCGCTAGGGTTACTAGCAGGTGCAGTTGCAGAAACCCTAATCCTCTCATTGAGGCACCTTAAGTGAAGGGATTGACCTAATTTCCAGACAAATCAGTGCGCCCTAGCCTATCACATCTCCTGATACTCTCAACAAGCCAAGACGTCAAGTTTTAGTTTATGGTCAAATCTAGGGTTGACCAAATCAAAGCATCCATGAATTACTCTATGAAGTCAGAGAACAAGTTAGATGGAGCTTCTAACTTCAGAGCATGGAAGACAAGGATTGACCTCATCCTTTCCAATAATAAAGTGTTGAATATCATGAAAGGAAAGATCGTGGAACCAGTGTTTGAAGAAGGAAAAGAGAAGGAACCACAGAACGTTGCAGTTATGGAGAAGTTAAAAGATGGTGACATCAATGCTATGAGCATAATAGTGGAATCTATAAAAGACCATTTGATACCCTAAATCTCCCATCTTCACTCATCGAAGAAGATGTACGATGCCCTAACAAATCTCTTCTCGATCAGAAACATCGGACAAGTTACGAGTTTGAAGAATGAGCTCCGTGACATGAAGATGAAAGATGAGGACAACATAACATCATATTTTGTGAGAATCTCTCAGTTAAGAGATCATTTACAAGTTATTGAAGAGATCATCTCAGAGAAGGAATTGGTAAACATAGTACTCAATGGTCTTCCCAAGACGTGGGATGCATTTGCCGCAAGCATGAACACAAGGAAGGAGTATCCTACATTTGAAGAACTTTGGACTTGCTGTGCTCAAGAAGAATCCAGGATCAGTGCAAAAGAGAAACCCCAAGAGAAGTACGATTATCAAGCCTTCACAACAAGATTCAAGAACTTCAGGAATAAAAGGAAGTTTGGCTCAAGGAGAAAGCCAAATCAAGAGAAAGAAATTTCAGAAATACAATGCTTCAACTTTCGAAAGTATGGTCACTACAAGAATCATTGTCTCGAGCTAAAGAAAAGGAAGGGGACACACGAAGCATCAGTTGCCGAAGAAAAGGAACCTACAAAAAAGATTAAGTAGGATGAAAGAGACTTCTTATTATGAAGGTAACAATACTCTTCTTAGTTCTTGTACATATCTTGTTTGCATAGTCTCTACACATATATTGTATATCTATCTCTTAGAAGATAATGTGTTCCAAGAAGAACTATACCTATGGAAGAACAACAAGATACGGATTGCTATCATTATACAAGTCAAATAAAACACATGAATGGATGAAATACATCAAAAAAATCACGTGGAAGCTATTACAAGATGAGTCGAAATCAGGATCAATCCTGAAGAGACTTAGAAGAAGCAAAGACAGAAAGAAATTGGAGAAAGACTTATAGCACTTTGCATAAGGGAATAAGGATGCAGACGAAAGTGTGGACTCTCCTAGATGGAGGGAGCCAATTATATATCACCTAAAGGAAAAGCATGCATTCATACATGAAGAAAGGATTAGGAGGGAGCTAATCCTATGATCTGTTGAAGACGATGAAGTATATATTCATGGTAGTAGACATGAAAAGCAGTACGTGTTCAGTTTGAACCTAAAAGAAGTCTTCTTCGAAGAGAAACCTTAAAGTATCCCTGGTTGTCCATCCATATCTGTGATCCTATAATGAAAGAAAGAAATAGAATCTTTAGGGCATGGAATCTATAAGAAACTCCATGTACCCGAGAAGTAAAGAAACACATAAGGAAGAACATGAATATTCCAAGAAAGGAAGAGAAGCCAGAATAACCAGTCACTATATTAAGAATCACAAGATTACCAACCTGACATGAACTCACTAAAATCAATCAAGCAAAGGAACTGAAAGTTGTGATGAAGAATAGTGTATATGAATACAAGCATTGCAAGATCTAGGACCAGAGGTTCTCCCAGATGGAGGGAGAATATTATAATGATTACTTGTTCCAGTAAACCAAACATACCTCTACATAAGTCATTATATCATCCACAATATCCATTGGTTGGAGTTCTACATCAGATGAATGCAAAGACTATTCTCCAGAACAATTGAACAAAGAGTGTATGAAGAGAAACCTCAAGACTTTGAGACTTGGGGGAGAAACTCCAGTGCAGAACAAAAGCGTGGTGAAGATTTTATCTAATAGAGATATTGCATCAAGATGATTACTCAATAGATCAGATCTCATGATGACAGAAGAAGTGCCACATGGATGTAATGATCCTAAGCCAATTTTTTCTCTTGGAACCACTAACTACCACTGATTTGTCTGATGTGTAGGTGTCTATTGAAGTTTTCCAATTATTTAAATGATGTTTATACCAGATTCATCCAATACATGCAAGATCACAATATAATCAAGATATAGAAAACACAAGCATAGATCTGACCTTTATTATAGAAGCATGAATCAAATACAATAGAAAGAGCAGATCTGGAATAATCCTCAGATGGCTCCAATAGATAACAAGTATGAGCTGCTACAAAATGCTCTCGTTGATACAAAGCAAGCCTCCCAAAGGCTGAATAAGAAATGAAGATCAATACAAGCAGATCTGAATGCCAATCCCTCCAGCTGAAGAATGCCACACTCCAATAGAAGGATGAAACTCTCAATAAATCGACCCAACTGAAAGAAGACTCCAAACGAGTCCAAACTTGGCCAGATGATAGATCAGGGTGATAGGATCACCCTCCTGAAGTCTCAAGCTGAACGTCCAAGGCAAACTCCTCCAAACTCTGAATCTTCTACTGAAGCTGTGCCCTCCTCGATGCCTGGAACCCTAGGTAATTCAGATTTGATGAGAAAGGCCTTCAAATGCCCCGAAACTCCCCAGGAATGTAGATTGAGCTATGAAAACCCTGTAGGAGAAGTTTCAAACTCGGATTCTAGGTGAATCTCCCTAGATCTGAGATTTACTGAATCATAGGACACTTCCTTTGCCTCCAAGACGTCCCAATCTAAAGCTAAATATCTTATGGTGATAACTCTCCAGAAAAACCCTCAAAATGATGGTTGTGCCCCTGCAAATAAAACCCAAGTGTCAGAATGGCCACAAGCTCTCCTGATAAGCTGGATCAAACCCTTCTCCTGGTGATGGTGCGCCCTTGCTAGAAACACAAGAAAAGTATGGCCCTGCTATCTTCTGAAGTGCTAGATGGAAATATGTTGAGGGTAGAATGGTGTGGAGGAGTCTTTCATCCCCGAGACCAAGCTGTGGAACAAGGTGAGTGGGTATTTCACCACTGAGTTTCTCACAAGGGTTTGTACAACAAAACCCCCAAACTGAATGCTCAAGAGAAATAACAAGCAATATACCAAATCCAGAATGAATAATAGGTGTGCCCCAGCCTTCTATTTATACCTTTTTCTTCTATTCCTCTGTTGAGTTAGATTAACTCCAAGGGTTAACTTCTATTCTTCTATTGAGTTATCGTTTACTCCTTTTAACCTTTTCTCTTCAATTCAACTTAAGAATATAACCTTAGTCTAGTTGACTTTCCCCCTTAGTGTGAGACTATGGCCTAGTGGGGATGCCCAGGCCACTGGGTCTCCACATTACCTCTTAATCAAGAGGTGGGGGACATTGCAGTCTCCCCTGCTTGAAATTGCTTGTCCTCAAGAAATTCCAAACCTGTTTCTCTTACCACGTGCTCCTTTTCCCATGTGGCATCCTCAATGGGTAAATCCTTCCATCTGATCAGGTACTCCTTGATGCTTCGGTTTCTGAGCCTCTTTTCTCGGACCTCTAATATCTCCTCTAGAATAAAAACAAGCTGTCCCTCCTCATCCATGGGAGGTAATACCTCAATGGGTCTGATGTGTTGGCCGAGGGATTTCTTAAGGCAGGAGACGTGGAAGACGTTATGTATTTTGATGCCCTGTGGAAGTTCCAGCTCGTAAGCTACGACCCCTATCTTCCTGCTGATTCTGTAGGGCCCAAAGAAATGTGGTTGTAGTTTATCTTATCTGCTCCTTTTTATGGAAGCCTGCCTATATGGTTGGAGCCTTAAGTAAACTAGGTCACCAACCTCAAAGGTACGATCAACTCTGTGCTTGTCCGCTTGGACCTTTTGCTGGTTCTGTGCTTTCTGGAGATGATCCTTCAACTCCTTGAGAATGTCTTGGCTCTGTTGTATCCAATCCTGTACCATAGGTGCCCTGCTGTCACCGAAAGCGATCTCCCCAAAATATAAAGGATCGTATCCATACAAGTCCTTGAATGGTGACATGCCTATGGATGTATGCTGGGTGGTGTTGTAGCAGTAATCTCCTAGGTGCAACCATCTAGCCCATGCTTTCTGCTGTCCTGTGACATAATTTCTGAGATAGCCTTCCACCCACTTGTTGACTATATCTGTCTGTCCGTCCGTCTGAGGGTGATAGCTGGTGCTAGGGGTCAAAGCCATACCAACCAACCTGAATAATTCCTACCAGAATGTGCTCATGAACCTGCTATCCCTGTCGCTGACAATGGTCTTGGGTAGGCCGTGCAACCTGAAAATCTCTCTAAAGAATAGTTCAGCCACTTGTGCAGCACTGAAGTCAATAGCTATGGCAAAGAAGTGTGCAAACTTTGTCAACCTGTCCACTACTACAAAAATGCAGTCCCTCCCTTGTGTCTTTGGCAACCCGGTGATGAAATCCATGGATATGCTCTCCCATTTATGCTCCGGAATGGGTAAGGGTTGTAGTAGTCCTGCTGGGTGTGTGTGCTCGTCTTTGTTCTCCTGACATGTAGTGCACTCCTTGACATGCTTAATCACATCCTCCTTGAGGCCCTTCCAAGAGAACCTTTCTCTTACCTGCCTGTACGTCTTGCTGATCCCCTGATGTCCTGCCATTAGTGAATCATGGTACACCTGCAATATCTTGGCCTTGAAGGATGATCCAGGAACCAAAAAGATTCGGTCCTTATAGTAGATGAGGTCATT
The DNA here is from genome assembly GCA_009831015.1 of Picea engelmannii. Taxonomy (NCBI): domain Eukaryota; kingdom Viridiplantae; phylum Streptophyta; class Pinopsida; order Pinales; family Pinaceae; genus Picea; species Picea engelmannii. The sequence goes on along the minus strand of ML781689.1, from coordinate 1,903,117 downwards.
TATAACTTTGAAATTATCATCTTGTACCTTCCCATCCAATAGCCGGCATGCAAACTGATCCTTTGCATACTCCATCTCCAGATGGTCTTTCCAGTCAACTGCTACCCCTGCCATGGAAAATATGTATGGTCTTTTGGATAATGCATCAACCACCACATTGTTCTTCCCTTTGACAAATTCAATGTCAAAATCGTAGGCCTGTATTATGCTTACCCATTTCTACTGCCTCTCATTCAAATCCTTCTGCTCCAATAGATATTTGAGGCTGTTATGATCTGACTTGACCACAAACCGGGCACCAACCAAGTATTGTCAGAATTTGGCTAGTGCATGCATGATAGCCAACATTTATTTGTCATAAATGCTATAGAGTAGCTTGGGACCCATGAGTTTCCGACTTTCATAGGAAAGAGGGCGTCTCTTCTGCATCAGTACGACCCCTATTCCTTCCTCGGAGGCATCACACTCCAAGGTAAAAGGAAGGCTGAAATCTGGAAGGGCTAAGACTGGGCACATACTCATCACTTCCTTCATCTTATCCATCGTTATTTGAGCCTCCTCGTCCCACTTGAAGGATCATTTCTTAGTCAAATCGGTCAAAGGTGCAGACAACTAAGAAAATCCTTTGACAAACTTCCTGTAATACATGCACATGCCCATAAATCCTCTCAATTTCGTGAGTGTCTTAGGAGTAGGCCATTCCATGATGGCTTGTATTTTATCCTGATGTACCTGTACCCCTTTTTCCCCTATAATGTGTCCTAAATATAGGACCTCTGTCATTCCAAACTCACATTTGGACTCCTTAGCATACAATGATTGTTCCTCCATGATTGACAAAATCTGATCCACATGCCTTAGATGCTCCTCCCGTGTCTTGCTGCAGATAAGAAAGTCATCAAAAAATACCAACATGTACTTCCTCAGCTGCTTGTTGAACACATGGTTCATACATGATTGGAACATAGCAGGGGCGTTGGTTAAGCCAAAGGGCATCACCAAAAACTCATAATGACCGTAATGACATCTAAAAGCTGTTTTTGAGATGTCTTCCTCCCTCATCTTGATCTGATGATAACAAGAACGAAGATCAATCTTAGTGAAGTAGATGGCCCCATGAAATTCGTCTAACAGTTCATCAATCATTGGTATCGAATACTTGTTTTTGATGGTCTTTTTATTCAAGGCCCTGAAGTCAATGCACATCCTCATAGTGCCATCTTTCTTCTTCACCAACACTACTGAAGAAGCAAAAGGGCTACTGCTGGGCCTGATGTGCCCCATGTCCAGAAGTTCCTTGATGGCCTTCTCTATCTCATCTTTGTACTTCTTGGGATGTCTGTATGGTGTGGTAATAACATGTTTGGCCCCTTCCTCTAGCTCAATAATGTGCTCAAACCCCTATCTGGTGGTACCCCTGGAGGAATAGGCCCAAACACTTTGTGGTGTCTATCAAGGATTTCTTTGATCTCTGGGTTGTAGTGAACCTTTCCCTGCTCATCCATACGTGTTACAATCCTGCATTCTGCTGCATATACTATCTCCTCTCTTCAAAAGATGGTCTCCATCCTCTTGGCCGTGATTACCTTTGCAACATTCCCTGTCATACCCCAGAGCACTACCTTTCGTCCACCCTCCTCTGTGAATGACATTTCCATGGTTTTGTAGTTGGTAGTGATAGGTCCCAATGTGCTGAGCCACTGAACTCCTAGGATGATGTTGGTATCCGGAAGGTCCATGACATAGATGTCCTGTATCAGCTCATGCCTACCCAAGGTAAGCTTGATGCCCAAAATGTATCTGTCACAGGGCATAGTGGTTCCTCTTGCAGCCTCCACTTTGAATCCTTCAAATTCTATGGTGGGTATGTGCCTCCTCTTCAATAATGTTGCATCAATGAATTTTTGGGAAGCTCCTCCATCAATCAAAACCAAAACTCTCTGTCCCTGCAAGACCCCCCTCATTCGAAAGGTGTTATACTTGGGCACTCCATTGATAGATTCCAGGGTGGCCATACTGTCCTGTCCTATGATCTGTTCCTCCTCTACTGCCTCAGTGGTTTCTGCCTCCATGTTCTGTATTAGGCCAACCTCATCTTCCTCCTCGTTGTCTGAAGTGACCTCAATGTAGTGCACCTGACCCCGACCCATGCATTTGTGTGCTGGGTTCCATGGTTCTTTGCAAGTGAAGCAAAGTTGCTTCCGTATCAACTCCCTCCTAGTGTTCTCATCCACTCTTCCATGACCTTTGTCAAAACCCCTTGGGTCACGTCCTCCCTGATTCATTGGAGGTCTTTGGTCTCTTCCTCCATTGTTAAGAGGTGTTCTGGGTATGAATTTTGGTTTAGTAGCTGGTCCCAAATCCCTCGTCTTCCATATAGCCTTCTATAAGTTGGTAGGCTTGAAAGCCTTTACCCAACCCTTCAAGGGTTCCATCAACCCCTCAGTGAAGAGCATCATGAGTCTGGTTGGTGAAATGTCTTGCACCATTACTGCCAACCTTTGAAATTCCTCAATACACATCTCAACTGTGCCAGTTTGTTTAAGTTGTGTGAGCTCCCAGAAGTGTAGCTCAAGATCCCCTTGATCAAACCTATCCATGAGTCTCTGAGTAAATTTTTGGTAGGACACTATTTGATTGTGGCCTAATGTGGTGAGTCCATGATACCACCAATCATGAGCCTTTCCCTCCAAGTACATAGTGGCAAACCTGATGGCTTCCATCTCTCTCTTGGGGTTAAGTTGCAGGTAGGTATCCAACTTTTGTACCCAAGCTTGTGCTGTCATCTTGGCCGTACCATCAAAATATGGAATCTCTATCTTCCCTGCCTTTCGCTCAAACTCAAAACTACCCCTGTGGTTCGGCCTAGGTTTATTTCTGAACCTGAGTTGGCAATACTGATCCAGGGTCATCTGTCTTTGGATCTTCATATCCAAACTATAGTACTCCTTGGTACACCTTGTCATTTGTTCAACAAAGTCCTCCACTTGTTCCTGCTACCCTTGCTCATATGTGAATGTGGGCATGTATGGCCTACGGTTAACCCGGCTACCCAAATGCCGACCTAGCTGTTCATCTGTGAACGTGGGCATGTATGGCCTAGGATTGACTCTGCTACCCATCTGACCATGGGACGTGCCTCCTCCCAGACTTGCTTCGGATCTGGGGGATTTCTCTGGGTTATATCTGATCTCCTCATGGACCCCACCGGATCCACCAGCCTCCTTATTCCCATACGTATTAGGGTCCTTCCCTTGATGGGTCACTTGCATCAAAAGTTCAGTTATCCAGGATTGGTTCTGGTTCATCTTCTACAGGTTCTCGTCAACCTTCTTCAAAGTTTCAGAAATTTCGGTCTGTCCCCTTCTGCTGGTTTCTTGATACTCATCTAAGTGCTTGACCAAATTGCTTTCTATGTGGTTTATGGTTTGATGGAACTTATCAAATTCGGCTGCTAGGAAGGCCAAGCCTTGAGGCTCATGGTCATCCCCTGACCCTTCCATTTCGACCTTTGTTTCACTGCTAGGTTTCTTCCTCCGACCCATAAAGATTCCACTGTACCTCTGCATGTGCCAATCCCTCCATAGGTTTGGAGGATTGAAGCTCTGATACCACTATAATGATCCCAAGCCAAATTTTTCGCTTGGAACCACTAACTACCACTGATTTTTCTGATGTGCAGGTGTCTATTGAAGTTTTCCAATTATTTAAATGATGTTTATACCAGATTCATCCAATACACGTAAGATCACAATATAATCAAGATATAGAAAACACAAACATAGATATGACCTTTATTATAGAAGCATGAATCATATACAATAGAAAGAGCAGATCTAGAATAATCCTCAGATGGATCCAATAGATAACAAGTATGAGCTGCTACAAAATGCGTTCGCTGATACAAAGCAAGCCTCCCAAAGGTTGAATAAGAAATGAAGATCAATACAAGCAGATCTGAATGCCAATCCCTCCAGCTAAAGAATGCCACGCTCGAATAGAAGGCTGGAACTCTCAATAAATCGGCCCAACTGAAAGAAGACTCCAAATGAGTCCAAACTCGGCCAGATGATAGATCAGGGTGATAGGATCACCCTCCTGAAGTCTCAAGTTGAATGTCTAAGGCAAACTCCTCCAAACTCTGAATCTTCTATTGAAGCTGCACCCTCCTAGATGCCTAGAACCCTAGGTAATTCGGATATGATGAGAAAGGCCTTCAAATGCCCTGAAACTCCCTAGGAATGTAGATCGAGCTATGAAAACCATGTAGGAGAAGTTTCAGACTTGGATTCCAGGTGAAGCTCCCTAGATCTGAGATTTACTAAATCGTAGGATGCCTCCTTTGCCTCCAAGACGTCCCAATCTGAAGCTAAATATCTGATGGTGATAACTCTCCAGAAAAATCCTCAAAATGATGGTTGTGCCCTTGCAAATAAAACCCAAGTGTCGGAATGGCCATAGGTTCTCCTGATAAGCTGGATCAAACCCTTCTCCTGGTGATGGTGCACCCTTGCTGGAAACACAAGAACAATATGGCCTTGCTATCTTCTGAAGCGCTAGATGGAAATATGCTGAGAGTAGAATGGTGTGGAGGAGTCTTTCATCCCTGAGACCAAGCTGTGGAACAAGGTGAGTGGGTATTTCACCACTAAGTTGCTCACAAGGGTTTGTACAACACAACCCCCAAACTGAATGCTCAAGAGCAATAACAAGCAATATACCAAATCTAGAATGAATAATAGGTGCGCCCCATCCTTCTATTTATACTTTTTTCTTCTATTCCTCTGTTGAGTTAGATTAACTCCCAGGGTTAACTTCTATTCTTCTTTTGAGTTATCTTTTACTCCTTTTAACCTTTTCTTTTCAAGTCAACTTAACAATATAACCTTAGTCTAGTTGACTTTCCCCCTCAGTGTGAGACTATGGCCTAGTGGGGATGCCTAGGCCACTGGGTCTCCACATTACCTCTTAATCAAGAGGTGGGGGACATTACAATGGATATGTTCCATTTTTCCAACAATGATATACTCTATTGATCAGAGCTACATGAAGCCTTCAAAGAAAACCAGTGTTCCAGACTGAAGTACATTTTAAATCAAGCATTACATTATCCGTGATGAAGTCCAGAAAGGAGAAAGAGATTCTCCAATACATATCTCCACAAATGAGCAGATAATTAGACATCTTGGTAAATCTTCTGTCCAAGATGAAAGAGTTTGCGTACTCAAGCTGGAGCTCATGGAGACGACTTCCTTATTGAAAAAAAAGACTCCCAAGTTGGAAGGGAGCACTGATGTATTATTGGACAGTCATTTTTCAGTTCGAAAAATGGTCCAAGATGAGCAGATTCTTTCCAGTTCGGAAAGTGGATTGAGATTTCTGACAGACATACATTTTCTAGTTCGGAAAATGGTCTAGATTTCTAATGTAATATAGACAACAACTTCCCATTGTGGTTAACATGGAGAGTGGTCTAGGGAAGTCTCTCTTCTTGAGGGTTACTCAATAAGATTGGCTCGCCTCGCCGGACAACGATTTCTCATTGTGGTTAACATGAGGAATGGTCCGTTTTGGAGGTTGGTACAGGACAATATTTTCCTCTTGTGGTTAACAGAGGAAGTGGTCCAGACAGTCATTCCTTAGGGTGCATTCATTCTCTTCAGGTTGCACTTTGTTTAGTGCCAGAGGAATGGCCCAAGGTGGGGAATGGTCCAGGCTCAACAATTAGGGAAGGGAATTCGTTATGGCAGATTCATTCTCTCCAGGTTACACTTTGTTTAGTGTCGGAGGAATGGCCCAGGGTGAGTAATGGTCCAAGCTCAGAAATCAAAACAATCATTCTTCCTTTTTTGAGAAGAATAAGGCATATAGCTCATCATTGATGTTCTACTCTGAGGGAAGATATTCTTTCAGATCTCATAGATGTGAGTGAAATATTGGCCCAGATGATTCAGTTTATATCATAACATTGTTTCTGTGCAGGTTGATATCAGATGATTGTTATGAAGACTGTATAACAATATATGTATACTACTGTGGTGGATGTGTTCCACTCTTCGTGACTATACGTTACTGATCAAGTACTTGTTTTCTACTTGGTGTGGTAGTGTACCACTAGATTGTAGTTATGTACTCCTATGGATAGACACATTTGTGTTCTATTTTGTTCCAATTACCTTGAAGACTGTCAACAGTTTGGTAAATGATTATCAACCAGATGAATGATTAAAGGACAAAGATTTCCCATATGGAAAATGGTTCAGAACATCTACTCTTCTAGGACATATGTTTAGATTAGAAGAATGGATCTTGTATCACTCTGTGGTGTGAGTGACTTATCCAGCATCATGTTTGATTACTTAGATGGAGTATGGTTTCGAGAGATGATGTAGCTGATGGCACCGATGGTGATGATGATGCTCATGATCTAGTCATGAGATAGTCTAGACGACTATGTTGATGCTACCGGGTGAATGGTATGTTTTGTGCTCAAGACCATTACCTGTAATACCTCCCTAGCTAGGAGGGAGTGTTGATATTATGGTAGTTGCGGGAGGTATTTACCTCCATGTGTAAACCTGATGAGAATAGAATACTCCGGGAAGCAAGAAAAAACCCTAATGAGTTGGCTAATAACCCTAGAAGACTTTTCGGCTCAAGAATATAATTTATATTAGGTTATTAGCCTCCAAGAGAAGAAGTCAGCCAGAAGAAATAATAATATACTGAATAGAAAGATACCCAGAATGAGAATTCGGCCCAGGTAGTTAGCCATAATTGCTATAAATATAGGAGGCCAGTCTTCATTTTGGCAGGCAGTCTCAAAATTGCAGAGCAACACTTGCATGCATTGCAGTGCCTAGTTTTGCACACAGGTTTGGAGGAGATCTGTCGATGCAGTTGCTGCAGTTAGCAGTTACATTTTGGCTTGGAATATCTCTTGGCTAGGATTTGGACTTTCTGATCAACTCTAGTTGGTGTGCTATCCTTGGGGAAAGGTGCACTACCCTTGTTTGGCTATCTAGCCTAGGGTTTTCTTCCGGAGTAATTCTCTTTCAAGGTTAAGGTGCTCAAAGGGTGGCTTCGGCCTATGGTTGGGTGACATTAGAGATATTGTCAATGGTAAAACGAGCACATCCATTATATTCTAACACAATCTATGCAATAAAATTTTGGTGCCGTTTCCGGGGAGGATTTTGAATCCTCTTTCGTGCCCTAACAACACTTTGGAAAGCTTCTTCCCCAAAGGCTTTACCCCTATATTTCCTGGAGACTCCACTGACGAATGTTCCCTTTCACCTTTAATGAGCTTCTCTTGAAGTTTATTTGACGACTCCACCTTTCTAGAATCAAACTTCTCGTAAGATATTTCCCTCGAGGAGATTCAAGCCTTAAGGTTTACCAAAGAAGGCCTCCTCTTAAACCTCCCGTTGTCAAAACCCTTTTCCAAGGTACCCTTCCCCTTTCTCCAATGTAGCTCCCTTGGAAAAAATACCTTTATAAACCATTGAACATGGACAATATCGCTAGACACCCTAATTCCATGCCAAAAGAGTCTCACAAGTGGTTGCCAATGTTATCAAGAAATGATGTAGTCATTGCTAAATATCAACTCTATGCTATAAATTGAACATAAATATGTGGCCATGAGGCTACTCATCTCATCACTGATTGTAGACGCTCTCAGATGGTTCATAGGTCTTCCTGATAACCACATCACATCCTAAGAAAATTTTTCCAAGTTATTCAAGGATAGATTTGAAACAAAGAAGGATCACATGAAGCTTGTAGCTTAGTTCAACCAGATAAAAAATAATGATAATGAGATAGTAAACAAATTCGAAAACAGATTTGACAAATTGTATAGTTAGATATCAACAGAGCAACGTCCTACATATACAACTGTTCATATCCTTTATATAAATTCTTTTGATGGGTGGTTTCATTTCCTCCTAAGGGAAAAGAAGCCCACCACTTTGGCACAGGCCAAAAAGTACAATGCAGAGATTGAAGAAAATATTCTTGATTAAAAAGTTTATCCTTTTCAGTACCCTCACACCAAGACATAAACAGATACTAAGGCTCCTAGTAGAAGTGCACTAGATATGATCGCCCTCTTGACTCAGAATATAGATCAGATGAGCACTCAATTTTTTTAGGTTCAACATCATATCATGGGTCACTTGAAAACTGTGGAAATAAATCAATCTTCCCCCATACCTCAGTTCACTAAACCTCAGATCAGAGGGCATGTATAGTTCAAAAATGGGACTTAGAAAATTTCTGTCGTAATGACTTGAAGCAATACAAAAGGATAGTAGTAGTTTCTTTTTTTTTGTGTTTTTATTTTTTGTTTTGAAATAAAGGTTCCTGGAAAAAAAGAACCAGGAATCACACACATTAAACATTCAAATTTAATAAAAACAATTTCTTGACATCCAACATAGTTGAAGATAAAAATTTCTCAGCACATAAAAATAAAAGAAGATGATTGATATGCATAAAGAGAACTAAGTTAACATTCCAAAAACAAGGTCACAAGGCACCATCAAGATTGTTCCCGAAGTAGTTTTCTTTGAAATTTATCAAAAATTGATAATGTATGTTACATATTTCTGGAAATTTAAATGAGTTTGTCATATAGTATGGGATTGTGGCTCCCACATACCATAATAGAAAATAAGTACAAGAAAGTAATTTTCTTTGAAATTTATCAAAAAATAATAATGTATGTTACATATTTATGAAAATTTAAATGTGTTTGTCATATAGACTGGGATTGGGGCTCCTGCGGACCATAAAATAAATAAGAACAAGAAATAGGATTGTAGAAAGAAGAAGTGGGCGACGATAGAGAGGAAGACCCAAAAAGAAGAAATTGGAAGATATCAGTCTTTGGTTATAGATTTCTATTTAAAGAGGTGGAATAACTGGATTGATAAAGAAAGCAATATGTATTTAGTATAGACTTACTATGATGGTATCTATTTCTCCCTTTTCTATTTTCTTGTTGATGCCTTTTTATTGCTCTTGTCGATGACCACTGGAATCGTGCCAACCGGTTGTTGCGCCCCGTCGGTGAGCTTGTTGATTCCCCTTTGGAGCCATTCTTCAATGTATCTTCTCATGGGGGCCACGTTGATCTCATCCTGGATTTTTATGTTGAAAATATCGTTTTCTAATTTCCTTAGATCGATAGAAATACTATGCAAAACCTGTTCAATTTCTTCATTCTATTCTGAATAGTCCACTAGCCAGTTGTCCATGTCATCTTGACCATATTCAAGGATGTCGTAAAACTTTTCTAAAGACAACCCCTTTAAAATATCAACTTGTTCATCGAAGGCTTGCTTGGTTAAGGACAAGGACTTGAGGATTAAGTTTGGGTCTTGAACCTCATTGGTACTTCTAGCTAAGTATATTTCGGTTAGTTTTGTGAATTGTTATCGCACAGTTTGTAGCTAGGTCAGAAGGCTAGAAGATAGAGGCCAAACTAGCATAACAGGAACCTACCCCACCCAATGTCACCATGATGGGGTGGTTATTTCTCTTTAGGGAGGTTAGGCCCAGGGGAGACGTCCCCGGTAACCTGGAGTTTTGAAGAGGCTAAGGTATAAAAGTCAAAGTGAAATTCCCTCTTCACAGGTCACCACCAAGAGCAGATAGTCGGGCTAAACAACAAATAATGAAGTGTAGGCCCAAATGAGAACACCTACCCGGAAAAAAGAAACAACAGACTAATATATGCAGGCTATGATTCAAAGGGTTAGTACTTCATATAACTATCTAATATCAATATATAAGCAATAGATATTGACGAGATCAATGTTTATTAATACAAGAATGAAATAATATCAATTCATCAATAAATACCAAGATGATGTAGCAATCGGTGTGTCAAATCAATCCCGTATTCAATAAATGCTTTAAATCATCATCCAATTGCCTATAAAGAGAACTTGCCGCGTCAAGATGGAATTACCAAGGATGACGTCAACTTTTTTTTAGGGTTAGTAGTTTAGTTAGGGTTTTGTTTAGCAAATAGTTAAGAGTTTGTTTGACCACTATCACTTCAACACTGGAGGCCCTAGTTAAGAGTTTGTTTGACCACGAAAGTGTGGTGAGGGAGAGTGTTTCTAAAGCAAGGCCCTATCACCAAACCCTAGAAGCAGGACGACCCTAGGTGTAGATAACCTAGACCTGGGACGTCTCCTCCTTCTTGATTTTTAAAGGTATGGCTAGCACAAGGGGAAGAAGCAATAAGAGTGTAGCAATGGCTAGGCTCTTCCTTCCTTCTTCAATGGCTGAAAATGTCTCTTTTAGGGGACATGAGACAACAACCTACTTGTGTGTTTGTCCCCTAGGGTTTTAAAATCAACAAAGTTTATAATAAATGCAAGAATATAAGACTACAACCATTCAGAAGTTTTGCAGAAAAAACACTTACATATAATCATGAAATATCATTGCAAACCCTAGTTGTAAACCTTCCTTTAAGAGAAATGACAAAAATTCCAAGAAATGCCTTCCTTCAACAAGTGCGCCTCACTCAAAGAGAACAAATACCAAAGTAGGGCGAAAAAATCAGATCTCACTAGGAGAGTGATTGTTGTCTTATGTCAAAATGAGGATAAAACTCCTCAATATATACTGTATCAATGACCTTTAATTAATTTTAGGTCATAAAAAATAGCTGACAAGGCTTTAAACCAAAATCATATTATTTTTACATTAAAATGTCAAATTAAAACCCTAACTGAGCTGTAATAAAGGTAAAATCTCCTTCAAGGGAGGCGCTAGCCCCTTTTAGGGTAGATGAGGCATCCAGGAGTAAACCGTTGACCCCCCAGGGGCCTTTCCAACATGCGACACGTGCCACTGCTGCCCAGTCTGCCTCCAAGAATGACCATGAAGCTGGATGATGTCATGGTAAGGATAGGGATGCTCTGAGCCTTCAAAGGCCAATGTTCCACTGAAAAGGGGTCATTCCCCCTAGGCCAGGCTCTGCCAAAGTGCCTCTGGTGAAACGTCCTCTTCTTCTCCGGTGCAAAACCTCGGTCAAAAACTGTCCTGTCTTTGCCCCTCTGACGGGGTCTCAACAACTATCTGATGGGCTCTTCAGCCCCATGGAGGTCCGAACTAATTATATCCCCATGTGTACCGGTCCAAATGGTACATGTCCGTCGGGCATGGTCTTGCACATAAAAAACTACGCCCTCCATGGGCTCATTAGTCACTGGGATCATAGCAATGTTAATCACATTTCATCATTAATGTTATCAAACATATGCATAAAAACCCTGATATATCATTCAATAGCTTAAAGACATTACAAAAACCTACAATACAAGGTTGAGAAAAAGGACAAGACACCCTATTGGGCTAGTATCCATAAGGAAAGGAAAGTTTCCAAGGGGTTTCATCAAAGCCATGTAAATGAGGTGATGTGGCTAAGGGATGTCCAGACATATGGGTAGAGTGAGAGCCAGGGATGCATGATATTACCTGTGGGTGCCTTTGTAGAAGGCGAGCTGTACCCGTCATGGATGCAATTTTTTCCAAGCCCTTTCTTGCCTTTATTCTTTTCTTTATTTGCTTTTTCTTCTTCTTTTTCTTTTTATTCAAGGGCTAACCAGAGGACACTACCTTGGCATGGTGACCAGAGCTGTCAGTGTTATCCACAAGTACTTTCACAGAGATGATAAGGCTAGCTCGTGATGAGACCCTCTTTCCCTTGGCCATGCAACCAAAGGTCACTGCCCTGGCATGGTAACCAGATGGTGGCAATGTCATGCTATTAGGTACCCATGAACATAATAGGCTGGCTCGTGATGAGACCCCCTATCCTCTTGACTAGGTCTTGTTTGTTATTTTTTTCGGGTCCCTCTTGTTTCTTGCTGAGAGGCCTTTTATTTCCTTTTCGGGGATCCCTAGGCGAAGCATCTCGAGGTTTTATTTCTAGGTTTTTATCTTTTACCTGCTGCTTTTACCTTCTAGGCCTTTAGCCCCTTCTTCCCACGAGATAAGGTGCAACCCCACATACAGATCATCCTAATGCCCAGACAAGGGGAATGGGACAAATGAGTGGGAGATAAGATGGAAAAGTGGTGGTATGATGGGAGCGGATGATGGCTCTTCATAAATCCCCCCGGTGGAAAACCAAAACCCATGGGTACAGGCTTGCTAGGACACCCTGTCAATCCCCCCAATCATGGTCAAGTGGGTTAATGTAAGATCCAAGCAGTCGTCAGAGATAAAAGGAGTCAAATGCATATATCCAAAGGTTATAATGATAAAAAGTGACACATACCATGATACCTGGACCAATTACCTCATGGAGCAAGAGCCTTCTCCGATACAAGACCAAGCCGATGGTGATGGATGCTGCTGCTGCTGACAAGACAAATCTGACGAAAGAAGAAAAGGATGGGCCCTCCAGGGCCATGCTTAGGTTAATCCTGCTCTCAGTACTCCATGTTTAGGACCTGTGGGCCTCGAGACATGATCTCCTAGTTATCCCTAGAAATCGGGGATAACATGAATAATTCTTCTTTCTCTGATATGACTTGTTCAGATGAATCGATAATGAGATGTAGGTTTTTAATTTTATCTTTCCATCATTCTTTTAATTGTTTGATCTAGTTTGGGGAGGGGGGATATTCTTGTCTTCTTCTAAGATCTGACATGTTGGTGACATGGTTCCCAAAAGGGATCATCGTCTCTAGATAGAAACGTTCTTCATTTTTTAAATCCATCTACAAATGTTCGTGCAAAGCATGTGTCCTCGTTCCAAGGAAGCTATATTTTGTGATATTTCCCAGGCTTCAATAATTATCTCCATTCTTTTCTTGATATTCTTCTCCACATAGCCTCGACAGAATGTGAGGAGGCTAGAGGATTCTTTTAACTTGGCTGCAGGGGTGGAAGGAATGGGTTTTGCTAAAGGACTGGCAAACACCGGGGTAGGAATCAAAGCTTCCTCCAATTCCTTGATTCAGTTGTTTAGTTTTGCATTCTCTGCTTCAATGCCTCCAATGGAATCATCAAGAGCATCTCCGGTTTCTCGGTGAAGTTAGGAGATTTGGGACAGCTGCATGTTCCTAAGGTTAATCTCTGAAGGATATTTCCCTTTCCTATTTGTTACATCTCTCTTTTCAATAATTAATTTTTTAGATTAGCAGTAAAAAACAATGCTCTTGAATACGAAGGATTCATCTTCGTAAAAAATGTCGGTCTCAGCTATTTCCAGAGAAGTCTCAAGTTACATGTCCTCACTTTCAGTTGCGGGCTCTTCCGCTTTCCCTACAACGTTTTTTCTCTTCTTCATCATGGGAAGCTTGTGAGAACTATTAATTTTTCCTCTAGGAGGGTTCTTATCTCCTCTTCCGTTTGAATAATTCTAGGTTTCTTTGTTACTGGGGTGGGCCATTGGAGTGATGCTCTGTGATGTTGTGCTCTTGGGAGTGCTAGCCGGGGATTGGAAACTCTTCTCACCAGATCCTTTTCCTTGTTGTTTGTACAATTCAGTTGTGCTTTGCAATGTCTCTACATTTCCATCGTCAGGAGCATGAGTGTTGTCGTCATTGTCTCTATCTTTGATCAGGCGTGTATAGATACAATAGATGCTAAAGCCAACTGCTAGTAAATGTTCTAGAAAAATCCCATTAGGGTCAAACCCTCTTTGCTTTTCAACATATCTTAGGTTCAAGTTGTTGAAATGGCCTGGGAATTCATCAATCTTGTTGACATTCCTGAACGCGAAGTCCACGATTTTCCAAGGCAGAGGAATTAACTACTTTTTTCTCAATGCAACCAATAGTTGAATTTCCTTACTATTTTTGTAACAAACATCTTGTCCGTGATGTGACATGGAAGGAAAGCAGGATTTTCCTTGGAGCCAAAAATCATTATTACACTATAATTTTCCATTTGTTCAAGTGTCCCCTTCCCATCCAAAAACTTGGTTTCCTGGTCAGACATCCGAGGAGCATCCTTTCCTAACAATAAATATTTGAAAATCGAAACAAAGTCATTAAAAGCCTCATAAAAACAATGGGAGGCCTTGTGGCTCCACAAGGCATGGTACCAGAAGGTTACTGGGCTGAATTCATAGTTTACCTTCTTGGACAGAGATAGTTTTGGAAACAGAAAACAATGTGCTATTGCAAAGACCAAGTAGGATGACATATAAAATTTATTCTCTTCTTTGAATCATGAGAATTGGGAACATATTTCAATGGAAATTATCTTCCCCCAATAAAAAATGGATTGTTCCTTGAATGTGAAATACAAAATATAAAGAACCATGCGGGAAATGCTTGTTGTGGACTCATGTCCCATTATTCTTGTAAACAACCACACAATTTCCTAGAATGGATTTCTAAAAGAACTAACTTTCAACTTTGTGATATATTCAGGAACTGTTGTCGGGTCTTCCAGGAATCAGATAAGAGGTCCAACTCGTTATCATGATTTTTTAGGAACTACTTGCAGTCTTGTCCTTTGAAGGTCAATGTTGGGTCCGATAATATTAACATCTTGTGGAAGACATGAGGTGACTAAGAAACAGGAGAATGGTCGCGCTGTGGAATAATTCTTTGGCTTGAAATATATTTTTCAGTGCATGAAGAGACCACCTCCTTACTGTCAAAAACTTCAGGGACGCAACCTGCACAAGTGATTCCATAGGTCCAAATTACTTCATTCTGGGTGGAACATGATGAATAATAGGAGTATGCCCTGGACCACTGGAAGTTCTGGTCCTCACATCCGAAGATATTCACTGTATCCCCACAGAATTGTTGTTGAGATGCTGCCATAAGTTTACGAGAACGTCCATTTTCTCTAGACGATGTTTGCAATGAATAGTTGGAAGGGATAATATAACCCTCTGCAAATCTTGGTCCAATGTGTGTGAATGTGAGATCTCCTCGAGCCTTTCACTCATTAATGACAATCTCAACGGTTGTTGTATGATGAGATGTTAGCATTAAAGACTAGTAATTGCATACTTAGAAGTGAAAAGATGGAAGGTACATCGAAGAACAATTAAGGATTGGAGATTTCGTGAACCCACCAACACGACGACCTGCGAAAGACATTCCATGCTATTTGAGATGAACAATTGGAAGGGATATTATAACCCTCCGCAGATATTGGTTTAATGCATATTAATGGGAGATCTCCTCGAGCGTTTCACTCATTAATGACAATCTTGACGGTTCCTGCATGATGAGCTATTAAATCTTTCTAATTACATATTAAGAAATAAGTACGAAGGTGGCGGGGATGGGGAAGAGCAATTAAGGAATGGCTAATTATCGAAAGTGGTCAGTCGGGCTTCAAAATAGGGTTATAAGGTATAACTAGGAGAGGTGAGGGCCCGACTATCAAATGGTATGTCTCAGAAGTTTTGATTGCAAAACGCATAACACAGAAGAGGGAATGATGAGGTGGTCCAGTGGTCAATTTGTATATCGTGGAACTCTGGGTACTGTTTGCAGGCCATAGAACATTGGAAGCGCAATCGTGAGGCCGCCTGTCCGGGAACCTGCAATCGAAAAAGTGGCTAAGTATGGAATAGACAAATGGTAGGCCAGACTCGTTTTGGCCAATATATTGAAATTTGTAATAGATATCCCATTACCTAGCAAGATATTTTCTACATATTTCTGGGCAAGTTGTGTAGCGATAGTCAATTTGACTGTCTCGTTGAGCCTTTTGCTTATCAATGACGATCTTCATGGTTGTTGCATGATTAACTATTAGAATTAATCCTTGGTTATTGCATACTTGGAAAGAAGTGCGAAGGTGGAGGGCACATGAAACAATGACTAGGAATTGGAGATTTCGTGAACCCGCCAACCCAAGGATCCACGAAAGAGATTCCAAGAAATGGGCAAGTATGGAAATTGGTCAGATGGGCTTCAAACTAGGGTGAAAAGGGTTCCCTAGGAGATATGACGCCCCGACGATCAAATTGTATGTCTCATAAATTTTGAGTGCAAAATGTGTAACACAAAAGAGGGGATGATGTGGGAGTCCGACAGTTAATTTGTATATCGCGTAAGTCTGGGAGATCTCCTCAAGCCTTTCGCTCATTAATGGAAATTGTTATGGTTCCTGCATGACGACCTGTTAACATTAAAGCTTACTAATTGCATATTCAGAAAGAAGTACAAAGGTGGTGGGGATAGGGAACAACAATTAAGGAATGGCTAATTATCGAAAGCATTCGACCAGGATTCAAAATAGGGTTACAAGGTATAACCAACAGAGGTGAGGGCCTGAGGTTCAAATTGTATGTCTCAGAAGTGTTGACTGCAAAATGCATAACACGAAATATGGTACGATGGGACAGTCCAACGGTCAATTTGTATATTGCAGAACTCTGGGTACTGTTTGCAAGTCGCAGAACATTGGAAACGCAATCTTGAGCCTGCCTGTCCGAGAATCTGCAATCGAAAAAGTGGCTAAGTATGGAATAGGGAAACAGTAGTCCAGACTCATTTTCGCTAATATATTGAAATTTGTAATAGATATTCCATTACCTGGCAAGATATTTTTTGCATGTTTCTGGAAAAGTTGTGTAGGGATATTCAGTGTGACTGTCTTCTCGAGCCTTTTACTTATTAATGACGATCTTTACAGTTCTTGCATGATGAAATGTTAGCATTAAACCTTAGTTGCATATTTTGAAAGAAGTATGAATGTGGAGGGCACAAGAAACAATGACCAAGAATTGGAGATTTCGTGAACCCACCAACCTGAGGATCCAAAATATGGTGACAAGGGTGACAAGGGTTCCCCAGAAGACATGAGGTCCTGAAGGTCAAATTGTATGGCTCAGAAATTTTGAGTGCAGAATGTGTAACATGGAAGAGGGGATGATGTGGGAATCCGACAATCAATTTGTATATCGCGGAGGTCTGGGTGTTGTTTGTAGGTCACCAAACAATGGAAGTGCAATCTAGAGTCCGCTTGCCCGTGAATCCATGTTCGAAAAAGTGGCTACGTATGGAATGGGGAAGCAGTCCGTAATAGGGAGATTGATTTCATAGATTGTGTTTCTCAGGGTGGAATTGTAGATCACAAAATGTTTGGGTGCAAGATGTATATCACAGAACACGGGGAAAAAATTGGCTAAGTATGGAAATGAACGAATCTCGATCGGAGTGTCGTAAATGGCGGTTTAATGCGTGTTAGTGGGAGATGTCCTTGAGGTTTTTGCTTGTTAATTCCAATTTTTTCGGAACAATGTGTTGAGTTGTCACTAGTAAAATCATAATTAATTTGCATTGGGAAGGACACAAAGGTGGTGGGGATGGAAGGCATCGATAGATGCTTTGAAACTTTTTTGAACCCAGGTAGAGTGAAGCTTGCGAGTTTGAGGAGTCTGGGGTGGAATTGTAGATCACGTAATTTTTGGGTGCAACATGTATATGACGGAACAAACGGTAGGAGAGTTCGATAGCGCCAACCCTGGAAACCACAACCATAAAATTGGCTAAGTATGCAAAGGAACGACGGTCAGTCGGAATCGTGATGTGAGCATATAGATGGAGATGAGGATATGTCAGTCCACCAACCTGGGAACCCATGATCATAGAAAGGTGACTAAGTATATAACTAGAAAGGGATAATAGAGGGGAACAAGAAAAGGGAAAAAGGGGCAAGTATCTCACAGAACAACATCTATAGTTCGTTTATTAAGGCCAATATTTTTGAATCTCTGTGGTGAGTTGTCACTAGTAAAATCATAATGAATAGGCATTGGGAAGGGCATGAATGTGGCGGCGATGGAAGAGAGCGATAAATGGTTTGAAACTTTTATGAACCCGAGTATAGCGAAGCCGACGAGTTGGAGGAGACCGGGGCCAAATTGTAGATCACACAAGTTTTGGGTGCAAGATGTATATGACGGAACACGGGGCATAAGAGTTCGATAGCGCTAACCCAAGAGCCGATGGTCAAATAATTGGCTAAGTATTGAAAGGGACGGTGGTTAGTGGGGCTCATGATGTGACGATATAGATGAAGATGAGTATCTTCCAGTTCGTCAACCCAGGAAGCGGTGATCATAAAAATGAGACTAAGTATAGAACAAGGAAGGCATAATAGAGGGGAAGAAGACAAGGGAAAACCGAGTAAGTATAAAGGAGGGAAAAGAAAGGGAGAAACAAACGTTTAGTATCAACTATGTAATATACTTGGACATTAACAAATTCAGCTTCAAGTTTAAAGATAATTTATTTATACTTATTCGAATAGTATTCATATTAACATATCTTAATAGATTATTTGTGGTCCAAATGTAAACCATCTTCCAATTTGTAGGGTGTTTTTTGGCTCGCAAATTTGGCTGAAACCCATAAGAAATAGAAAAATAAATATATGACATAACATTTTTATATGCAAGGATATTCTCAAATACAAGAAGCTATAATATATGCACAATATTGAATAGGAACATGACGTTAACACTTGAGTTGCCATGTTGAAATAGAGTCATTCATTAACTCTATTTCTTCCCCCCCAAAGAATTAAAGCAGTACGGGCCTACCCATTTGTTTCTTAAGTATAGGTTGGGTGCCACAGAACTATGTCCTATCACAAATTATTCTTCCATGTAAAATGTAAGAAGCGAATAGAGTAGCTTTTATTTAAATCGAAGTGCTAGGCAGGGGAAAAACAGATTGTGGTGCATGTTTAACTATGGATCAAAGAGTGTCTTAAATTCTTGTAGAAAGAGGTTGAATTCATCTATCAATAGTTGTACAGGAAAATGAGTCAATTTAAAAAAAAAATACAAATTAAGAAAAAAAAACAATATTAAACATTGGAAAACACCATACAACAACCTCAAATATTTTATATTTAGATAAACTGGGTTACAAAATACAACTGAGATTATTTCCCAAAACAACTCTCTTGGAATTTATAAAAATATATATAGTTCAACACATATTCTCTTAAATTTAAATGTGTTTTCCATAATGATTGGGATTGGGGCTCCCGCGGACCATAAAGACAATACGTACAAGAATCAATCTTGTAGAAAGAAGAAAGTCAGCGATGGAAGACAACAAAACCTGGCAAGAAGAAAGACAAAATTGTCAGTCCTGGGTTAAAACTTTATATTTAAAGAGGTAGACTAACTGGATGAAGACATTGCCAAAGACTGAAGAATGTGATCAACATGAACTTACTATGATGTTTTCCCATGCCTTTTCATTTGCTCGCTGATGTCCTTTTATGGCTTTCCTCGATGGTTATGGGAACCGTCTCAAGTGTCCTTTGCCCTTCATTGACAATCTTGTCGACAACCTTTTAGAACCACTCCTCGATGTATCTCCTCATGGATGTCACGTTGATTTCATACTGTATTTTTATACTGAATAATTCACTTTCCAAGTCCCTCAGATCAATAGAGAGGTTGTGTAATGCTTCTTCAATATCCTGGTTTTTAATCCAATAATCAACTAGCCACTTTTTTTTCACGCCATCTTCACCATATTCAAGAATGCTATAGAAATTTTCAAATGACATTCTTTTATAGATTTAAACTTGATCATCAAATTCTTTCATGGTTAAAAACAACGAGTTGAATATCAATTTTGGGTCTTGGACTTCATGGGTACTGCCAACTAGATCTATCTCAGTTAGCTTATTGAATAGTTTGTCTCTTCTAGATATGGCCTAGCTACATTATCTTTTTATTCAACATTTCGTACTTTGATAAGTGTTAATTCCCTCTATCATCGAAAACTTGGGGTTTAAGGTGCCTTCCTTGTAATGTTCCTGGTCATCCACATCTGAGACAATTTATAGATGCGATTCAGGCCCAATTCAAAGACAAGGGAGTGGTTTTATGTGACATAAGCTTTGGGAGAAAAAAAATATGTTAGCCAACAAAAGTTGAGACAAAAAAATTCAAGTATATTATGATTGGTATTCTCTCTGTATTCGATCATTTGTTTGGTTGAAAGGCCTACCTGAATATTTGTATGTTGAATTTTTTTGTTTTATTGCTGTAAATTGGAAGAGACATTCAAGTCACCTGCAAAATGCTCCTCTGTTGAAGTATATAGCTTCTTCCAACAACACAGATTTGGAAAGTGTATCAAATGCTGCAGACCACACCAGAATCTATCTTTCGTTAGAGGAGTGGCACATATCGTGGCTCACAAAATGGTCTGGAATATTCATAAGTGATGCCAAATATTACTCCATGCCCGAATATACTCAGAAGGAAATTATAAATTTGGATCCTCAGTGTTAGCATCGGAAGTCACTTCTGGATTGCTTGCAAGAGCAGAGCCCGACGCCCATCAGTTTTTATGTCACGGTTTGATAAATGGGTGATCAAATGGGTAGAGACTCGAGGAGATATCACTCTAACTCAGGGACTGGATTTGGTACGTAAAGAACAAAGGAGGTCTGGAATCCTAACTTCAGCCAGTGGGTTGATTAAAAGATGAGCAGGTGGAAGACTTAGTAAGAAAGGTGAACAAACAGCTCTGGGCAACAGGCTTACAACGGTTTGTAGGGGAAAAACTCTGAACGCAGGATCCTCCTGGTTCAGGGCTTCAAGAAACTGAATAAAAGACTTGAATGGATCCTCCAATTCCAAGTCATTCAACGTTAAGGAAATCACAGGAACCGATTAGAGACTCTGTAACTATTACAGTGATCCATTACAACATCATCCTATAACAGCTACAACTCGACTGGATCCTCCAATTCTGAGCTGCTCTAACACAGTATAACAAAGATGTAAAGAAACTGGCATTCATAAGGCAAGAAGTCTCAGAAGTCTATACATAACTAGAGCATTAGTGCTTCATTAAAGCTTTACAACTGGGAGCTCTGCTCAACTATCCTCCCTCTACAAAAATGGCAGAAATGCCTACATATACTTGGAACTGACTCCGATGCTCAAGGCATGATCATATCATGAATTCAATGCTTGACATTGAGGAGCTTCTCTGCTAGGCTACGCATGCAGACGTTGGGCAGAATGCCCATGCAGTCGTCTGTCAGACGCGATCTTTGTCAGGAGTTACTGACAACCTGTCTCTGTACACGCTCCTTTCTAACCTTCTATTTAAGGAAGGAGATGATGTATCACCCACCTTCCTCATTTGCATTAACTGATTCATCGGGACCTGAGAGGCAGAATGACAAACATAAACGCCCCTCCCCCAGGCCTCCTTCTCAATGACCAGGCGCCAAATCCATGGGCCCGATTCTGGGCGCTATCGAAAATTCGGGGTTCAGAGTTTCAAAGTGCAAGAAGTAAGGGGTGCCAGCTTCCCGAAATCCAATACCCGATATGCGATGAGCTCCACCTTTGTGAGCTAGCCCCTACCGGCTAGAACACGATCCATATGACCTGTCTTCGTGTGACCGTAGCCAAACCCTCCATCGGAGTTTCGGCGTTCATGATGACACAATGTTTGTGTCCACGGGACTTGCGATTTTCCGATTGCTGATGGGCCTTCCATGCTAGCCCTTTGACTAGGTTTTGGTCCAAGTGACCACTACCATATGCCTTTGACCATACTCTCCATCAGGATTTCGCGGTTCTCACTTTTGAAGTGCACAAATCACTTGTCCCCAAGATCCCCGATATCCCGATGGCTTCAAGTTCGCCGATGGGCGCTTCCCTGTCGGGACTTTCCTGATGACGCTGATCTCCTGCCACATGTCCTTTCTTAGACGGATGGTCTAGATCTCTTTCGCTGCTTCTCGTGTCCATGATTAGGCTTGCTTGCTTGACTCGGGCCCCAAACAAATTTCTTCTGTGTGCTGCGCTTGGGCACCTATCGCGCAATCCTGCAGACCTGCGTACCTTTGTTCCCCGATACCACAATTGTTGCTAACATTAGGCTCCATGGGGGATAGAGTCGTCCCTGTGATGCTCTAAGGACTCATTTTGCAGTTCCAGTGCCTTGTTGTTGGGCTATGGAGTCATGCTGAAAACATCCTGCTGCTGAAAATACAGGCCGAAAAATAAAAGTAACAAAATAAAGCTACATGCTCAAAGGAGCTTATTTATACACAATCCTAAACTAATAAAATATTTTACATGGGCTAGGTGAAAGAGAACTTCCACCATAGCCATCCAAGCAGCTTCCTGGATAGAAGCTCCTTCTTTCTGTCGATGATCACCAACAGATGGTGTAACCGTGACAGCAGAACGAACACACTCTTCAACTCCTCCTTACAGGCTGGAGTTGAGATGAAATAGGGCGGATACAAGGCATAGGGGAAATGCCACTCCATGTATTTGCTGACAGGGTCATCGAATGAGTGGCCATTTCCAAGGAATTGGCGAAATACAGCCTCTTTTGCTACACAGTGGTTCACACGCGGTCGAATGTCTCTGATAACCACAGGCGGGTGAATAACCGAAGTAGGCTCGCTGATATCAGGTGGTGGCTGCTCACTGACTGGCTCTGCGCAGTCTGTAAACTGCATCTTCGACTGCTCCTCTGGTTCCTCTGGTGCCTCTTCTTGGCTCTCCCAAGGGTCAGAGTCATAATCATCATAGATAGGACCTGTGGGAAAGATCTGCTTTTCAATTTGCTGCTCAGGGGGGCTGATTTCCTCGCATTGTCTTTCATTTGCGAGCAGGGGATAAGGCTCTGCGACCTGCTCTTGGAAATCCAGCATATCAAGCTCAAACTCTGATTCGTAACTGTCATAAGTGGTCTGGATGCTCTGACAAGCAAAAGGTGATGTCGGGATCTGCTGCTCCTCTTCCAAATAATCATCAAAGTTGGGGGGAGACAAAGCTTCTCCAACTTGCAGAAATGGAACTATCCTCCGCTCCTTCGTTTCGACCCCGAATGTAAACACATCGTGGGAAATCTCGTGAAGGAAAAGAGAGCAATCCTCTTCCAAAACTACCTCTTTATTGCTTTGATTTGAGACAACAAGCTCATTGGGGGTAGATGCCAAATCATCTAATAAATCTTCAACAATCTCTTCAAAAGAGTTGCTCAGAGCGTCTGCCTCAAGGACTGGAAAATCCTCTGCACAGTCTTCATATTTCAACCCTTCTAATTGGACAGAGAGATATTTCACCTACTCTATCAGCTTACTCAGGGTGACATCCTCCTCCCTGGGAACTTTATCACTTTCATAACCTGCCTCGGATGCAGATGAATGGGGAGGAGAAGGGACTGAGTTCTGATCTAGGTCATCAAGATCCTCCCCACAGCTTTCGTCAGAAACAACTTTCTCTTGTATAGAGTTGTGGTATCCCTCACAACAATT
>ML781689.1:1847221-1860186 GCA_009831015.1 Picea engelmannii | reverse complement strand
TTTTTATTTTCTTTTATTATAGACAAGTGCAAAGGTGACCGGGAGGGCAGAGAGAAAGGAAAGAATGGCAAGCTCTAAAAAGAGGTCGGACGAGATTCAAAAAAGAGTTATGGGGATAGTCAGGACAATCGAGTTTTGCACGATGAAATTTCATGTTTCAGAATTTTTGAGTGAAAAATGTGTAAAACGGAAGAGATCATGATGGGGCAGTTGAGTGACCGGTTTGTATATTTGCGGAATTCCTCCAAAGTGGATAAGTATGGAACAGGGAAATTGCTAATTTCATACGTGGCAATAAGATCTTATATATAATTTCCAACTACTAATTGCAAAGGGGCACGGATACAGGAAACAACGTCTACAAACTAGATATTTCTTCAACTTGCCAAACCGAAAATTCGCCAAAGAAATTTGAACAAATGGTGAAGTATGGAAAGTGGACAGATGGGCTTCAAAATGGGGTGACAATAGTTCCACTAAATATGCGAGGACTCAATGGTTAAATTGTATTTCTCAAAAGTTTTCAGTGCAAAAATGTGCAGCACAAAAAATGGCATGATAGGTGGACCGTAATACGGAAAAGTGTATGATCTAATAATGGTTGCAATTTTGAATATCTTCCAATTTGTATATACCGGATCTTTGAATGCTGTTTGGAGGCCATTAAAAAGTAGAATTGCAATGTTGACTCGACCATCACGCAAGTCCGCCTGTCAATTTGTATATGGCGGAACTCTAGGTGCCAATTGTGGGACAGGGAAAAGTAGATGGTCAATTTAAAGAAAGGGGAAGTGGTCGTTGGAAACGCAAATGCGTGAATCCGCGAAGCTGCGGAGCAATGCATTGTCGGGAGAAAAATGATTAAGTAACCAAGAAGAGAAACTAGAGGGAATAAAAGAGTAGGAAAATAGAGAGGTAGAAGGCAGTTTTCGTAAGCTCGAATTGGTTTCAAAGAAGCGCCATCGTTGCAAAACCATGATACACTAATTGTCAGCAAATGTGTTGTTGAAGATTACATTTTATTGCAACGTATGCCTGCAACTATGTTCTTGATACATTATTCCATGACTGTAACATATCAACTTAACCACTAAATTTCCTTTTCTACTAATTGATGGCAAATTCTTTGTGGAAGATTAGATTTTATTGGAATGTGTGCGTGTAACTGTGTTCTTGATACATTCTACCATTAGTGCAACATATTGACTCAAGTATTAAACTTATTGCGTTATGGGCTGTTAGCATTAAAACTTAATAATTGCATGTCTAGAAACAAGAATAACAATTTTGCTGCAACATTGTACATTGGTATTAATAAACACAAGATCGAAGAAGTACCAGAGCACCAAACCATTGCAATTAGAACATGCGTTAAACCTAGAAAAGAGGTAGCAACGAAGAGTGCAAGGGAGTTTTTTTTTAATAGCAAATCCATTTAAAATAAAAAAATAAGAAAAACACTGAGTACTGTACATCTATACTTAGAAATTGGACCCAGTTCTTCGGGGAAAAACATTGA
Source organism: Picea engelmannii (assembly GCA_009831015.1). Lineage (NCBI taxonomy): Eukaryota > Viridiplantae > Streptophyta > Pinopsida > Pinales > Pinaceae > Picea > Picea engelmannii. Next base: position 1,858,667 of record ML781689.1, on the reverse strand, counting down.
AGGTATCTACGAAAAACACAGGCACATGTTCTGCAGTATGCAAGATCCTTGGAGTTTTCTTGTCGATGAATCATCCTCTGCTGAAATTGATATTTTTCAGAAGCTTTTCCTCAAAAAGAACACGAAAATGGTTGCAGGGCAAGTGGAATAGCCCTTAACTGAAACAACCTCTGCATAGTCCAAAAAAATTCAGTAGCACAACTTGCACGTGCAATTGCAGAGGCCCAAATTAGTCCATTATGGGCAGAAGGAGATGACTAGTAGGAAAATGCGTGGCGGGAGAGAGAGTTTTGGACCTAATGCTCGAAAATGTTAAACAATATTTTTTTGGCTTGAAATATATCTCTGGGAGCATCAACATATAATTTCTTTACAATGAAACTCTTCTGCCAAGAACAGAGTAATTTGGAACTTTGGAATTCCTACTTTCATGGTGCAAAGTGGTTGTTGCATTCACCGTCAGTTTCTTTTATGAAACTCCTTTTGGTGTTGTCATGACTGCGATCACCGATCCGGGAAGGTCCGTTCATTATGGTTGATTTCAATTTGGGCGCAGGAGTGCGAAGATTCTCTGCATTGCCATCATCCATTGTCGTATCATCGTCCATCGTATCTTATTCTTCCATCTCAGAATTCAGGGCATCAACTTCTGCGATAGCAATGAATGAAACTAGGCAGGTTCTCTGACCAACCAAGGTTGCGATGGAATTTTTTGGCTTGAAATATATCTCTCGGTGTACCAAGGGACCATATCCTTTTTTGCTCCTGGGTGGAGGGAGATGAATAGTAAGAATATTCCCTAGAATAGTGGAACCTCTGGCCATTATGCCCCAATGTGTTTACTATGTGTGGAGAGAACTGCTGCCAGAAGTTATTTAGAATTTCCGTTTGGTCGAGATGATGTTTGAAATGAAAATCGAGGAGGGATAATATAAGCCTCCACAAATTATGGTTTAATGTGTATCAATGGAATATATTCTCGAGCCTTTTGTTGATTAATGACAATTTCTAGGGTTCGTGTGGAATGAGCTGTGACCATCACAACTCACTAATTGCACAATTAGAAAAAAGTGTGAACGTGACGGTGACGACGAAAAGAGATTAAGAATCAGAAATTTCTTAAAAGCACCAACCCGTCGGCGCACAAAAAAAAAAATATTGCGTGGCCTTTGAAATGAATACTTGGAAACGATAACATGCTTGTGGGAAAATCTTAGTTTAATTCGTACTAATGACAAATCTTGACGCAACCTGCCTCGACACACGGTCGCTCTCACAAGGACCTTCAATAACACGGTCGAAGAGTTAACAACTCTTCGTACTCCCTCGGGAGTCTTTTACCCACAGTACCCTTCTCGGCAATTTCCCTTTCGTGAATCAGGAAATTGGCACTCGCGTGTTCGCGAGTCCAATGCTTACAATATCGGCCCTTCAAATTCCCGAGCCCCGATCTCCGATGGTCAACGTCAACACTCGGGATATCGCCGCTCGCAATGATGAGCCTTTGTATTTCAAAACCCCGATTACCGATGCGCTGATCTCTCGACTCAACGCCACTCGGACTCCACTCACTCCCTGGGGCCCCACACGACCACGTCACCCCGGAACTTCGCTAATCGCGAACCCATGGTATAAGTGTTCTCTGAAGTTGAAAACCCCGAACGCCGATCCCGCGATATTCCGGATTCGTGCCACCTGTCCCTCCGACGATCGATGGCTCCCACTAAATCCGGAAATCGCAACCCGCGATTTCGACGTGCATGCAACTCTTGCACTCACCAACCCCGATGTGCCGATGTTCGATGGCAACCGGATTCTCTCGTGCACGTGCGAGTTAACTCCCTCACAACTCCTCCGCGATCTGACGGTCTGTTGGATTTCGTGACTCTTCACAACTAATTCAAGTCATCGATTCTCTTCCTCTGAAGAGTTCCCCGCTTCACCAGCTTCGTCCTGTGCAACTGATGCAAAGGTTCTATCCCTCCTGAGCTGTGCTTCCCTGACTCCTTCATAGACCTTTCACGCACTTCCTGTGCTCGGCTTCCAACAGCTCTCAAAGAGTTGAAGTCTTCCAGGTTCTGCGCTTCACAATCACAGCAACCTGGCCTTTCTTCTCTAAGACTTACTACTGAGATTTAAATCCGACCGGCACTTCACCTGCACAGCTCGAATAACCCAACACGACTCTAGGCAAAAGAGAACAAAAGTTCAACTGCTTAGCCTCCTCAACGCACTCTATGCGGAGGAATTCAACTGCACTCTATGCAAGAATCTCCTGGCTTAAGCAGAGAAACAATTGAAACTCAATCCCTCATTCTCTCAGGTTACGAACCTGATATGCAATCACATATGCAGCATATAGAAGATACGCATATAAAGAAGAAAATATGCAACAACATAATATCAACAACACACAGAGATCAAACACATCCATGAGATTGAATCAAAGCTTTCCTATTAATTCAATGTCTGTACATGGGGTTTCTTCACAAGCTCTCTGCCCCATTCTCCTTTTCTCAATGCTGAATAATAATCCAGAATAATACCATAATACAATGGAGGGTGCCTATATTCCATTTTCCCTCTCGAAAGCAAAAACTGTCTAATCTACAGTTAATTCCTATCTAACAGCATTAAAACTATTAAATGCCTTCCTATCTATATTACAATACAAGTGCGCTTGGCTTTGAATGCCTTCATTCAAATGGCGGCGCAACAATCTCTTCAAAGTAATTCAAAATGTATGCGCTGGCGCTGTCCAGCTGTATGTTCTTTCCTCCACGTGCTGGCTCGCTTGATGAAGTCGTAGATGCTCCTGCATCATACTCCTCGGCTCAAAATATTTCATGGGCTCCTGTCCATGAGCTCCCGCACATTATGCCCATGCTTTTGTATAACGGCCTCTGTCTCCCAGCTGGCATCCTCCACTGGGTGTTTTTTCCATTTTACCAGGTATTCAAAATATTGTTTTCTCCTGGTCTTCCTGCCAACTCTTTTATCCAGTATGCACTCCATCTCAGGATTCTGTGCAACTGGCAACTGCTTCTGCCATTGGATGACTGGTTCCTCAACATTCCCAGCTCCTGCATCTTCGGCCTTATATGGGTATAGGTCCGAGACATTAAATATCTGGGATATCCCGATGCCCTCTGGCAACTCAAGTTCATATGCATTCTCGCCAAATTTCTTCAGGACTCTACACGGCCCAATTTTCTTCATTTTGAGCTTGTTGTATGTTCCCCTTGGGAACCTTTCCTTTCTCAAGTGCGCTAGAACCATGTCTCCAACTTCAAACTGAAGCTGTCTCTTCCTCTGATCGGCTCTGCACTTATATTCTTGATTCACTTTCTGCAGCCATGTCACTTTGTATAGACTCGGGTGTTTGTTCATTTTCAGCTCCAACTTCTCCACCATCTCGGTCGAAACAAGATTTTCGATGCTATCACTGTCCACTATGACCTTGCATTTCCAGCCCTTGGTCTTGCAAGTCGTCTGGAACAGTCGACATCTTTGAGATGTGTCCACCTCTTTCTCGGGTTTCAAAAGGACCTTATGCACTGTCAGCGACTTTCCACTTCCAGTGTCTTCATCCTCCACGTCACGCCTCTGCGCCTCTGCGACGTGAGTTTTTCCTCTGTCCATCTTTCTATCTGGACAGTCCACGGCTTTATGACTGTCTTTACCACACGTAAAACATGTGATAATTCCTCCTCGGCCTCTTCCTCTACCTCGGGTACGAGGAAATGTGTTGGCATCAGCATAATCTCCTTGCTGATCATCTTGCTGTCTCCTCGGCTTAGAAATTTGCTGCCTCTGCTGTGAGGTTCCACCTCTTTCAGCTCTTCCTTGAGGTCTCTTCCAATCCTCCTTGGGTTTCTGAGTTCGTTCTTGGGCAACAACTTTGCCTCTAGGCTGGCTTTTGCCTCGCCCTCGCTGTCCCTGCTTACGGATCAACTTTTCTTTGACTTTCAGAGCCATCTGGTACGCATCCTCAACTGTGCGGATGGTAACCATGCTCAATTCATCCTGAATGTCATACCTGAGACCATTCAAATATCTCGCCACCTTTTCTTCATCACTCTCCCGATGACCAGCTCGAATGTTGAGCCTATAGAATTCCTCGGTGTACTCTTTCACCGTCATCAGCTTCTGTCTCAGGTTCTGCATGCGCCTGAACATAGTGATCTGGTAATCCCTCGGAATGAAATTCGCCTTCATCTTGGCGATCATCTGATCCCAGCTTTTGATCTTCTGTTTTCCTTTGGAACGCCGGTCTGCCTGCAGCTCGTCCCACCATAAGGCTGCATGTCCCTTCAGCTTCGTGACGGCATGCCTTACCTTCTTGTCCTCTTCGATGTCTTCATAGTCGAAGTAGGTATCGAGTGCTCGGATCCAATCCAACAACTCCTCTGCGTTCAGACTTCCCTCATAGACGGGAATGTCCATATTTGTCTTCGAGCTCATCCTCGAAATAGCTCTGATCAACCGCTCGGTTGAAGCATCTTTTGTTGTGACCTCTTCTTGGTCATGTCCAACTTCCTCTTCAATCTTGGGATCGCTGAACTCTGTTGTACCAGCTCCACGCCTCTGGGTGGTCTCCATCTCTTCGAGTCTCGCCCTGAGATCTCGGATTTGACGCTCCATTTCTGGATTCCCTACTGGCCTACCCCTTCTTCGGGCATCCCTGTCCTCACGATCAGGTGACTGCCTTTCTCTCCTGGGCGGCATTATATCTCTTCTGTCTCTACTTCAGAAAGAAAAGGTACTCCCGCTTTGATACCACTTGACGCAAGTCGTGAGTATCAGAGTGCTTTTCCTTTCTCCTTCCCTTCTCTCGCCTGAGATATACAGACAAGATTTCAGGGCTCTGATACCACTTTGACGCAACCTGCCTCGACACACGGTCGCTCTCACCAGGACCTTCAATAACACGGTCGAAGAGTTAACAACTCTTCGTACTCCCTCGGGAGTCTTTTACCCACAGTACCCTTCTCGGCGATTTCCCTTTCGCGAATCGGTAAATCGGCACTCGTGTGTTCGCGAGTCCAATGCTTACAATATCGGCCCTTCAAATTCCCGAGCCCCGATATCCGATGGTCAACGTCAACACTCGGGATATCGCCGCTCGCAATGCCGAGCCTTTGTATTTCAAAACCCCGATTATCGATGCGCTGATCTCTCGACTCAACGCCACCCGGACTCCACTCACTCCCTGGGGCCCCACACGACCACGTCACCCCGGAACTTCGCTAATCGCGAACCCACGATATAAGTGTTCTCTGAAGTTGAAAACCCCGAACGCCGATCCTGCGATATTCCGGATTCGTGCCACCTGTCCCTCCGACGATTGACGACTCCCACTAAATCGGGAAATCGCAACCCGTGATTTCGACGTGCATGCAACTCTTGCACTCACCAACCCCGATGTGCCGATGTTCGATGGAAACCGGATTCTCTCGTGCACCTGCGAGTTAACTCCCTCGCAACTCCTCCGCGATCTGATGGTCTGCGGGATTTCGTGACTCTTCACAACTAATTCAAGTCGTCGATTCTCTTCCTCTGAAGAGTTCCCCGCTTCACCAGCTTCGTCCTGTGCAACTGATGCAAAGGTTCTATCCCTCCTGAGCTGTGCTTCCCTGACTCCTTCAGAGACCTTTCACGCACTTCCTGCGCTCGGCTTCCAACAGCTCTCAAAGAGTTGAAGTCTTCCAGGTTCTGCACTTCACAATCACAGCAACCCAGCCTTTCTTCTCTCAGACTTACTACTAAGATTTAAATCCGACCGACACTTCACCTGCACGGCTCGAATAACCCAACACGACTCTGGGCAAAAGAAAACAAAAGTTCAACTGCTTAGCCTCCTCAACGCACTCTATGCGGAGGAATTCAACTGCACTCTATGCAGGAATCTCCTGGCTTAAGAAGAGAAACAATTGAAACTCAATCCCTCATTCTCTCAGGTTACGAACCTGATATGCAATCACATACGCAACATATAGAAGATAAGCATATAAAGAAGCAAATATGCAACAACATAATATCAACAACACACAGAGATCAAACACATCCATGAGATTGAATCAAAGCTTTCCTATTAATTCAATGTCGGTACATGGGGTTTCTTCACAGGCTCTCTGCCCCGTTCTCCTTTTCTCAATGCTGAATAATAATCCAGAATAATACCATAATACAATGGAGGGTGCCTATATTCCGTTTTCCCTCTCGAAAGCAAAAACTGTCTAATCTACAGTTAATTCCTATCTAACAACATTAAAACTATTAAATGCCTTACTATCTATATTACAATACAAGTGCGCTCGGATTTGAATGCCTTCATTCAAATGGCGGCGCAACAATCTCTTCAAAGTAATTCAAAATGTATGCGCTGGCGCTGTCCAGCTGTATGTTCTTTTCTCCACGCACTGGCTCGCTTGATGAAGTCGTAGATGCTCCTGCATCAAATCTTCTCCGGACTTCCGGACATTAATGAAATTTTTAACAGTTGTTGTAGGATAGCTACTAGCATTAAAGCATAATTATTGCATATCTAGAAACAAGTACGAAGGTAACAACAATGGAGAAACCGATTCCAAGAAATACCAAAGTATGAAAAGTGGTCGGGCGAAGATATACCCAGGGCACGTGAAGGGTCGATGGTTCTCGGCCTGGTGGGCTGAAAATTGAGCCTCTATTGTTCAGTGTCCTACAAATAGCACCTGCACTTTCGTGATATACAAATTGACAGGCGAACATGCGGGTTGGTTGGTTCAATATTGAATTTTTTTCGTCCTTAGAGATTCCGTATTAATTACATAATTAGCCACTTTTTTGGATCGGGGGTTCTTGGGCTGGCGGGCAAACAAATGGGCATCTATTATTTCACACTCTACAAATAGCACTGACAATTCCGCAATATACAAATTCAGAACCTGAGTTGCGCTAAATTATTACTGTTAAATATTTATATTGCAGAATTAAATTATACGAGAAAGTTTTCACAATCTAGTCGGCTGAGTGATATAAAAGTATTTCCACAAATGAGCAATATAAAAAAGAGTCATTTCATACTTAGGCACTTTTTTGATCGTGGGTTGGTGGCCTCGTGGGCTAAAAAAAGGGTGTCTATTGTTCTGTGTCCTACAAATAACACCCAGATTTCCATGGTATTCAAATTGACAGGACCTACGGGCTACTTGGCTGAACATTGCATTTGATCGCGGGTTCGCGTCCTGGCGGGCTGAAAATTAAGTATCTATTGTTCCGTGTCCTACAAATAGCACCTACAGTTCCACGATATACAAATTCACACGTGGACTTGTGGACAATTTCTATATAAAGTATGGAATGGGATTTTATACAACATATGCAGATCCCTCATTCCCTACTTAGGCAGTTTTTGGATTGCGGGCTTGCGGTCTGGCGGGCCGAAAAGAGAGTCTCTATTGTTTCGTCTCCTACAAATAACACCCAGACTTCCGCGATATACAAATTGATAGTGTTCTAGAACATATGGAAATCCCTCATTCTATACTTGGGCACTTTTTGGATCGCAGGTTCGCAACCTGGTGGGCTGAAAATTAAGTATCTATTGCTCCATGTCCTACAAATACCACCTAGACTTCCGTGTTCTACAAATAGCACCTAGAATTCCATGATATACAAATTCACACGCGGACTTGTGGACATATTCTATATAAAGTATGAAATGAGATTTTATACAGCATATGCGGATCCCTCATTCCATACTTAGGCCTTTTTTGGATTGCGGGCTCGCACCCTGGCAGGCCGAAAATAGAGTCTTTATTGTTCTGTCTCTTACAAATAGCATCCAGACTTCCACGATATACAAATTGATAGTGTTTTAGAACATATGCGGATCCCTCATTCCATACTTGAGCACTTTTTGGATCGAGGGTTCGCGACCTGGTGGGCTGAAAAATAAGTATCTATTGTTCAGTGTCCTACAAATAACACCTAGACTTCCGAGATATACAAATTTACATGCGGACTTTTGGACATAGTCTCTATATAAAGTATGGAATGAGATTTTATACAGCATATGCGGATCCCTTATTCCATACTTAAGTAGTTTTTGGATCACGGGTTTGCGTGCCGAAAATAGTCTCTATTGTTCCGTCTCCTACAAATAGCACCCAGACTTTCGCGATATACAAATTGATAGGTGGACTTGGGATGGTTCGCTGAACATTGCACTTTTATTGTCTCGTAGCGATCTCGTATGAATTTCAAATTTAGCATTTTTTTTTATTGGGGGCTCTAGGGATGGCGAGATGGAAATTGGGCGTCTATTGTTCCGCGCTTTACAAACACAATTTTCTAGAACATATGCGGATCCCTCATTCCATACTTCGACACTTTTTGGATTGCTGGTTTGCGACCTGGCATGTTGAAAATTAAGTATCTACTGTTCCGTGTCCCAAAAATAACACCTAGACTTCCACGATATACAAATTGACATGCGGGCTTGTGGACATAGTCTGTAAATAAAGTATGGAATGAGATTTTATACAACATATGCAGAGATCTCGTATAAATTTCATATTTAGCGATTTTTTTTTATCGGGAGCTCTGGGGCTAGCGGGCTGAAAATTGGGCCTCTATTGTTCCACGCTGTACAAAAACATTGTTCTAGAACATATGCCGATCCCTCATTCCATACTTGGGCACTTTTTTGATCGCGGGTTCGCAACTTGGCAGGCTGAAAATTAAGTATCTATTGTTCTATGTCCTACAAATATCACCTATATTTCCGCGAGATACAAGTTGACATGCGGACTTGTGGACATTGTCTCTATATAAACTATTGAATGAGATTTTATACAACATATGTGGATCCCTCATTCCATACCTAGGCAGTTTTTGGTTTGCGGCCTAGCGGGTCAAAAATAGAGTCTCTATTGTTTTGTCTCCTACAAATAGCACCCAAACTTCTGCGATATACAAGTGGATAGGTGGACTCGGGTTGGTTGGCTAGACATTGCAGTTTTATTGTCCTGTAGTGATCCCGTATGAATTTCATATCTAACGATTTTTTTTTATCAGGTCTGTGGGGCTCATGGGCTGAAAATTGGGCCTCTATTGTTCCACATTCTACAAACACCAAGAACATCTCTGCGATTTACAATTTGACAAACGGACTTGTGGGCTACGTGGCTCAACATTGCAGTTTTCATTGTTCCTTGTCCTTCGAATAACCCTCGGAGTTCCGTGATATACAAATTGGCAGATGGACATGAGGGTTGGTGGGTTCAAGTTTTCCATTGTTTACAGATACTAATCCCTATCAACATATCTAAAAACATTATTTTCAATACTAAATTAATAATAATAATTTTTGCTATTGCAGAATTTAATTAAACAAGAAAGTTTGTACAATATGGTCGGGCGACTGATATAAAAGTTTTCTGACAAACGAACAATACATAGTAAACATGTACTTTTAGAAAGTATGGACAATAGATTTTATAGAGCATATGCGGATCTCTCGTTCCATACTTGGGCACTTTTTGGATCATGGGTTCTCGGCCTGGTGGGCTGAAATTTGAACCTCTTTTGTTTGGTGTCCTACAAATATCACCCAGACTTCCACGATACACAAATTGACAGGTGGACTTGTGGATTCCACGTCTGGCGGGTTCAAGATTGCAATTGTTTAGCAATGCTCATCCTATCTAGCTTCAGCTAAAAACATTATTTTCAGATACTAAAATATTAATATTAACTATTGTTTTTTTTTACAATAATGATTATGAGGCTTTTAGTATTAATATCTCACTAAAGGCCTGCCAGTGGCCTTACAAACAATAGTTATGAAACAAATATTCTTGAGAATCCAGGAGAACGAGATTCCATTCAACAAAACCTAGATTGTAGGCATCCGATGTGGCCATCCCCTTACAAAATTTCTGGAGTTAACAAGCCGTGATATGCTAATACAAAATAGAGAAGTAACAAACATAACAAGAGAAACAGACATAAAAAGAGCAACAACAATGATAAAGAAAGAGAGACCTTCTGGAAACGTCAGGGGAGAGTCACAACTCCTCACTCGACCTTCGGAGTTTTGCCTTGTGCTTTGAGGAAGTCCTCGACCTTCTTTTCCAGCTGAACAAGTCGCTTCCCTAGACCTCCAGTGATGGCTGCTGTATCCTTCATGTTGGTCATATGGTCTTCCCAGATCTCTTCACGAATTTCCTTCAACTCCTGTTTTAGCAACTCCCACCGGCTGTTTCCCATTTTCTGCAGTCGATTTTGCTTGATCTCTTGCTAACCAATGAGCCCCCGAATTTTGTCCAGTTCGTTCTGGATCTGTTCCAATATTTATTCATAGGATTTGGTAAACCCAAAGCCAAAGCCCGATCCTGAGTCCATTGTCTACCTTTACCCTCCCGTTTGCACTTATGTTCCTCTGTTCTTTCCCATATGCACCTCGAACTTTCCCGTCTGCACTTCTGATCTTCCAGCAGAATGATCGCTTGGGATAGGGTTCCTTGGAGGGGAGATGCCAGATATATGGTGAGCCTCCTTCAAAATCCTGTGACACCTTGGGATTCCTTGAGAGATGCTGGACCTGACCCTCTGAAAACCACCTTGGATTCCTCAAAGAGGAGGACAGAGATTGGAGGCCCTTGGATTCCTGACGGAAGAAGATCTCTACCACTATACCGCAAACTCCTTCATGCGTTCCTGGGCCATGTGATTGCACAATAGAGATATCCTTACTTGAGTGATACGATGCCTTAGATTCCTAATTGAGCCTGATCGTGCATATTCTTTTATTGACCGGTCTCAGCCTACTTGGCGAAAGGACCCGACTTCTACGGGATTGGGCAAAAAATTTTGTCCCCATTAACAATGATCGCTCCCTTGCTCAGGGAGGCACCCACATTTGCTTCATGATCCGCCAACTGGTTTAGATTCCTTAGGACATGAAAGAACTTAATTTCATCAAATTCAGCTACCTTATTGTTGATTTTTGTGTAATAATGGGCTAAGAGGAAGTTGTTCGACCTCTTTTTCTGGGAGAGAGCTTGGATGATGACTTTGGAATCTCTAATCATTGCCAATTTTGAGATGGAAATTCCTCTCGCCTGGGATAGCCCTTGCCAGAGAGCTAAAATTTTGGCAATGTTGTTGGAGCTGTGGCCGAGCCCCCAGGCATAGGATAGAGTAATCATGCCAGTAGGGTCTAGCAAGACCCCTCCTCCTCCCACTTTTCCAGGGTTCCCTTTCGAGGCCCCATCCACTAACATAATATGCTTTCCAAGGAGGATCTCCACTTTATAAATGTTCGACAACACAGGTATTCCAACAGAGGACGAACACCTTCAGTAACCACTCACATAACCAGATCAAAGATCAACACACCGATGTTTTCACGTGGTAAAACCCCTACGGGGAAACATCCACGGCCCCAGCCAACGCG
>ML781689.1:1795903-1817029 GCA_009831015.1 Picea engelmannii | reverse complement strand
CTAGGAGCAATTACGGGATTTAGTCAAATCCTGTAATTTTTGATAAATTTTTAATTTTAATGCCAAAAATTCGAAAATTCAATTCTTAAGCTAAGGAATGATAAATGTACCTTGCATAAGCTATTTTATGGAAAATATGGAATGATATGAAGGCAAAATGGATGGTTTTGGAGGCAAAAGTATAGTTTATAGAGTGAAAGGAAGCATAAAAAATGTACTCAACAACGTCGATACCAAGGCTTTCTTCAAAGAATCGAAGGATTCCTAGGCTCGCTCATCCTAGATAAAAGGAGTGTCCTTATTCAAGAGATGCATGAAACCCTTAGTAATATTGGCATAGTTCACTATAAACCGACGTAAAAAGTTAGCTTTCCTCTGTAAACCTTGAATTTGTCGAATAGTGCGTGGGAGAGGCAATCAAAGTATTTCCTCAACCTTTAACGGATCTACCATGATCCTAGTCTCAAAGACTAAAAATAATAGAAGATGACCTGACCTAACGCAAATGATGCATTTATGAGGGTTCAACTAGATGCGATAATGGAAACATATTTCAAAGACTTTCCAAAGGTGCTTAGGGTGATCCACTCTCTTACGGGAGTGAGAAGAAAGATCCTTAAGATAGGCTTCAAATCTATGCTTGAGATTGTGAAATGGGAAGGTCATAGCACGTTAGAAGGTTGCTCCGATGTTTTTAAGTCCTAAAAGAATATTTCGATATGCGAAAGTACCCCAAGGGAAAATAAATGTCGTCTTGTGTTGGTCCTCAGGTTTAATCTGAATTTGGTTATACCATGAAAATATGTCCATGAAAGAAAAAAATTTGCTTCCCACACACTCATCAAGAATGTGATCGATGAAGGGTGTCATGAAGTTTTCTTTAGGACAGGCTTTGTTCAGGTCACTAAAATCCATGCATACATGGATGGTTCCTTTCCTTTTATTCACAAGAAGGGGATTGGATACCCATCCAGTCAAGGGAACCGAGTAGATAAAGCCAACATTAAGTAGTTTTTCTACCTCTGCCTTAATAGTAGGGGCCTTCCTGGGATTGAAAGCTCTAAGACATTGTCGAATAGGCTTAGCATCTGTTTAATTTTTAATCTCATGTTTGAAAATTCGAGGGTCGATTCTTGGCATCTCTTCATATGACCAAGCAAATACATTTTGGAATTCCTTGAAGTGTTTGGTGTAGATCATGATTTATTCTGGCAAAAAATCCGCACCAATGTGTACATTTTCAATCTTGTCAGGGATATGAGAGATATCGATTGTGACGGTAGGGGAGATACTCACCATGTTTCCTTCGACGTAAATTACGTGCGTATCAATTGGAACCACGGCGTGACCGACTATCTCGCTCAAAGAAGATTTAAAGTCATCTTGTTCAATTCTAGCAAGATTTGGGAGAAAGTGAGAGTGATGCATATCATCCCAAGGTGTTTTGGAACCATTCATGGATTCAATGATAGCTTCATCCAAAGTAAAAGTATCATTGAGGAAATCATGTGAACAATACAACGAAGTGGCCCACATGGGCTCTATGACAGGATCCTTCTTGTCCATCTGTGAGGTAACAAGATCCAGATCGACGGAAGATTCAATAACATATTGATACGTGATCTCTACTGCCGGTAGTGGCATGGCCATTCCAGAATGTGACTGACCTACACAAGATGTCATCAAGGAAGGTAGGGTTCAAGGATCATTAAAATAGGAAGTGTGGAAAGGAACAAACCTCTCTGACAAAACGGGCCTACTAGACATGGCATAAATATGGTGAATTGGTGCCATGAAGTCGAAGGTACCCATAAGGTATGATTACATTCCAACACTGATATTATTAGTTGTCGGCTAAGAATTTTCAACCACGGGGATTGACAATCCAACAGATGCACTGGGACTAGCATACACAAAGGAAAATTGATTGATCGTCATGATCTTCCCAACGTGAGGAAAACAAAGAGTATGAAAGATAGATGATATGATTGCAGTCATAGCGTAAGTCAAATTGCATCCTAGTAACAATTTATAATCGAGGGGTGCATCAAACACCTCAACATCCACCTCTATCGTATTCTCACCTAACTGGACCGGAAAGGTAGGAAGAATACCGTGAGGGCGGAAGAGAAAATGTCAGTGTCGAAAGTCACTCCTGGATTGCACCAGGAGCAGAGCCCAACACCCATAAGTTTATGTCATTATTTGTTAAAGGGGGTGATCGAATGGAAGTAAACTCAGGACAACATCACTCACTCAGAAAACTGGGTTGGGACAACAAGGACATGCAAGGGCTTGATCTAACTTGAGCTAGTAAATTTTCATAGTGGTGAGTAAGTGAAAGAAAGGAAGGGGAAAAGTCTTAGATATGAGATCCTCTTAGACCAGAGAAACTTCAAAGTAAACCTCAAATGTTGCAGAACTAATACAATCAAACATACATTATATAGTTACAACAACACCCGACTGGATCATCCATACCCGGGCTTTAGATTCATAGGAACAAGGAAAGGAGGAGGTTGGACGCCATTAAAAAAGAAATCTCAAAATATCATTGTATAACCAGAGAACCAGAGGCTTTGTTAAAGCTTTATAGTCGAGAGCTTAGCTCTACCATCGATCATTACAAAATGGAAAAATTGCCTACATATACTCAAAGCCAATCATAGCAGCAAAATTGAGGCTTAACATTAAAAACATTACGTTTGTATGTTCATTAGCAGATTGCACCTGCAGTCTTTGGACATTCATATGCTTAAACCAGACACAATCAGAATCCTAGCACCTATAGAAGAATTGACCTGTCTCAGGTCCCTTTCTGGGCTTTCCCTTTATGGTGGAGACGATGTCTAACCACCACCAACCACATTAATAACTATTTCCTTGGGATGGAGAACAACCCCGGTTAACTCTTCACTCAGACAACATGGCAACCTTTCTTTGATTGTTGTTCCTTAATCAACGGTCCATATTCTTTCGAGCATTCTCCCATTGGGAGATCTGGCTTATTTTCTTTCGAAATCCCCGACACTAGATCCACGAAAGGCTCGAGAAATGCCCCGCGTCCCCTGTACTCGGACGACCCTGGAGATTCTTGGGAGGATAGGTTCTTTGACAGTCTCCTGTGCTTGCTGAATGTGGCCGGGCGCCATGAATAAAGGCCCAAGCCGAAGGGATTTCGCATTTTGCATTTCGGCGATTACTAATGAAGGAAGGAGCGACCCTTTGTTCTCTCAAAGTCCTAGTAGCTGAAATGCCGAGACGGGCACTGTCTCCAAAGGTGCTTTTTATATTTTCGAGATTCGGTGATTCCAGATGCAAGGGAAAGAGTCGTCCCTTATATTTTGACACCTCGGTAGTTGAAGTGCTGACCAAAGTCAATCGGGCATGACGTGTCCCTGAGATGGATGACCTGGATGAATATCTAAATGTGGGACCGCTTCTGGCCTGGGCCCTTTCGGTGTTTCAGGTTTTGGCGATTCCCGATGCACTGGAGGAGTGATCCTTTGTTCTACCAAAGTCCTGGTAGCCTAAGCTACGACAGAGCTCAATCGCATGCCACGTGTCCCAGGGATGGATGGCTTGGATCAATACTGAGACTATGGGCCCGACTCCTGGGTGCCTTCGGCACTTCGTGCTTCGGGGATCCCAGTTAAAAAAAAAACTCCCGTCTTTCAAAGTCTCGACAGTTGAAATCACAACCGAGGGACGATCAGGTGCCACGTGTTCCTCCTTGATCGGACGACCCTGATCATTTCGACGATACTGAGCGCTATCTCCTGCACTATACTTGGCACAACTCCATTGACTGCAAGCACTCGCTGACTGACGATCTTCTCCATCGATCGATCCTCGTTGTTGAATACTTGATCACCCATCTGCTAACATTTTAAGCCTGAGTTGGAGATTTTATGCGCTGCACATTGCGCTCACGACCGCGTCCTTGGACAAAATGCATTTGTTGGGATTTTAAGCCCCACTTCTTCATAGTTCATGCCACAGGCTCGAAAGGAGAGAAAACACCCCCCTTTCTTACAAGAATAAATGCTAACATAAGCTCCATGGGGGATAGAGTCATCCCTGCGATGCTCTAAGAACTCATTTATAGCATCGATGCCTTGTTGTTGGGATATGGAGTCATTTATTAAACCGAAGATAAACATAAAACAATATTTACAAAAATAGAGGAGCCATTTACGGCTCAGAAAAAACATTTCTTCAGGAAATGCCCATTTACTGGGCCATTAAAAACTTCTTCACCCTCCAAATCCTGCAACCTGTAAGTGTTATTCGAGAATACTTCAGATATTTTGAAGAGCCTGATCCAGAGGGCATCAAACTTGCTATGTTTGCCTCTATCATGCCTGGGTGCATCCCATTTAAGCACCAAATTTCCCAGCTCAAATTCCTTCTTCCTGACCTTCTTGTCAAAGGCCTGCTTAATCTTCTGCTGATGACTGTAAGCTGTATCCATTACCTGCTCCCTGATCTGTTGCACTTCCACCACTTGATGAATTCTTCTGACCATATTTTCTGGCTCTCCTTCATGACCTTGAAATAATTTCACTACAGATAAAGCAAGCTGAGTGGGAAAAACAACCTCTGTCCCATAAACAAGTTGAAAAGGTGAGGTGCCCAGGGACTTCTTCGTTGTCACTCGATCGACCCATAGAGTGAATTTGAGCTTTGAATCCCAGGCCCTCTTATTGTCTTCCAATAATCTTTTAATGAGCCTAATTAGGCTTTTATTAGAAGATTCTGCCAGTCCATTTCCTTGAGGATAATAGGGAGTGGAGTGAATTAGTGAAATCTCGAACTGCTCACAGAACTTAATCAGAGGCTCAGACTTGAAAGAATCAGCATTATCGGTGACAATTCTGCTGGGACAGCCAAATATGGTTATGATATCCTCTAGGAAGTTGATAATTACCTTGTGTGAAGCACTCCTGGTGGGGGAAACTTCTATCCACTTGGTGAAATAGTTTGTTGTAGTTAGGATCCATCTATGCTAGCCACTTGAAGGAGGATGGATTTCTCCAATGAAGTCCAACCCCCACTATTGAAAGGGTGTTGAAACTACTACAGGCCTAAGAGGCAGATATTTGAGCTATTTCTTTCTTGAGAATATTTGGCATTTGATGCAAGATCTAAATTCTCTGCAGACATCAGTGAATAAGGTGGGACAGTAGCACCCATCCTTGAGAATTTTGTGGGCTGTGGTCTTCTAGAAATGATGCCCTCCACAAAGGCCGCAGTGGAAATCAAAGATAACCTTCTGGGCTTCTTGTGGATTTAGGCACCTCAGAAATACTCCTAGAGGGTATGTCCAGTACAAGACATGATCAATAAGGAAATATCTGACCGCCTTGAGCTTTAAATCTCTTGCCTTGCTTTTACCCATCCCATCAGGGGGCTTCAACTCTTGCAGGAAGTACAAAATGTCTCTGTACCAGGTGCATTCTGCTAGTGATAAGCCACCCTGAGAGTTTTTGCTGGATGACTCAGCTTGCTGATTTTCTGAGAAAGCATTGATGAAGCTAAACCCCAAGGCCCTGCAATTGGATTTGGCCAATATCTTGGCTAAACCCTGCCCTTTTACCAAATTGGTGGGCTTTATCTCCAGGATCTTGGAAATCCATTTACCTCTTCTCCCATCTATGTCAGGCTGTATAAGGATGTCCTTCACAGAGGTTGAAGGAACGTATGCAGTCACTCTTGAGTGCAAAACATAGACTCTAAAAGCCTTGAGATATTTCACCAAGGCATAGGCATTTTTATCCATGATATCATACCTAATCTCTGCATCTCTTAATGCCTTTTTGAAGAAGGAAATGGGTAACTCTCGCCCCTCCTCATTTCTCTTCAATAAGACCACTGCTACTGTATCAAAAGAAGAAAAATAAAAAATTAGGAAATCCTTGGAATAATCAGGACTCATCAGCACAGGTGCCTCAGTCAATGCATTTTTTATTTGGAAAAAAGATTCCCTGGGCTCAACAGTCCATTTTACTTCATTTCCCTTTCTGAGCATGGCTATGATGTGTTTCACCAACTCAACAAAATTTGATATGAACCGCCTCAGAAAGTTAATCTTCCCTAAAAAAACTTGGACTTCCTTTCTAGACCTGGGAAGTGACAGGGTCTGAATTGCCTCTACCCTACTAGGATCAATTCTCAGTCCCTCTGCTGATACTATATGGCCTAACAACTTCCCCTCCTTCATAGAAAACAAAGATTTCTTGGGATTTAAGGAAAGGCCAAACTTATGGCATTTCAAGAAAAATTTCCTTAAGTGACAACAATGCTCTTTATCAGACCTGGAGAAGACTGTGATGTCATCTAGATAGATCACCACAAACTGATCTTTCTCCTCGATGAAGGCTATATCCATGGCTTGCTGAAATGTTTCTCCTACATTCATTAATCCAAAAGGCATTTTGGCATACATGAATGTGCCCCAAGGAGTAGTGAAGGCTATTTTTTCTCTGTCCTCAGGCATGACTGATATCTGATTATAGCCAGAAAAACCATCAATCATGGATATCCTAGATGCACTAGTTACCCTTTGCAATATGTGTTCCATGTTAGGCAAGGGATAGTTGTCTTTCTTTGAGCTCCTGTTCAGGTTCCTGAAATCAACACAGAGCGTGATTTATCCACTTTTCTTCCTTACCAGGACCAAATTGGCCACCCACTCATAATATCTCAAAAGGATAATGATTTGGGCATCTAACAACTTCTTCACTTCTCTCTCCATGAAAGGCAACAACATGGGATCTATCTTCCTTAGCTTCTGCCTAAATGGCTTAGCCTCTTCCTTCAATGGGATCTTGTGTTCAATGATAGATGTGTCATATGTCTTGAGGTCTTCATAGGTCCATGCAAACACATCAACAAATCCTCTTAATAACTTAGTGTATTCGACCCTCTGTTCTTTGGTCAAACTTCTTGACAACTTGACAAACTTAGGCTCCTCCTGTGTGCCAATGTTTCACTCAGCTGTATCATCATCTCCATTTGAAATCCTACCCTTTACTGCCACATCATTCCCATCAAACAGTCTTTCTAAAGGGACTAGTCCCTTCAGAATGTGATTGTTGGGCAAATGAACAATATGGTGATTAAAATTTTTATTTAAAAATACCTCAGAGTGAGGGTCACATTTGGGATCAGGGTCTTGATCAATGTGTAATGCGGATAATTCATCAACAGACCGAAGAAATTTTTCGATTTCAAGATCGTCTTCGAATACCTTCCAATGCTTGATATTGTCTGAAACAGATGGCCTATGATTTATTTCAACCTCATCTTTGATCTTAGGAGGTAGAGGGATCTCGAATAGACTAGCTGAGACAACTAAGGAATTGGCCAAGGTATTTTCCTCTTTAGGAATAAAAGAAATGTTGAAAGCCGAGAAGAAATTATCAATCAGGTCCCATACCTCGTTTCTGTAAATTCTGCGCCGAGGGTGCTTAGCCCGATAAGCATTTTTGACTTGCTAGATAATCAACTCAGCATCTCCGAACAATGATACCTCCTCTATTCCCATTTCTTTTGCAACCCTTAAACCCAGAACCAGAGCTTCATATTCTGCCACATTGTTGGTAGTTTCAAAATCTATCTTGTATGACAGGGATATGGTTTCTTGACAAGGTGACACAAAAACCACTCCAGCGCCAACGCCTATGCTAGAAGAAGCTCCATCGAAGAATGTCTTCCAAACAGAGGTGGTTGGAGGGGGCATCTCATGATTAAAAAGTGGCTTCTTTCTGATTTGTAAAGGGGCTTCAGGAGTCTCAGTGATCTGCAATAAACTAGACCCCAAATCAGTGTCAAGTGCAAAGATGGGATGATTGGTGGGGTTTTCTTCATCACTAACAATGTAGGCCATCTGAGCTTCTCTATACAACCTCCTATGTTCCCCTCCAAAGACTGGAATGGTGGCATATGTGAGATCCATCTGTAATGTTCCTCCAAGTCTTTTAATCCAAGATCTTGACAACAACATGCCAAACTTGGGGGGGACATCAGCTACCACAATGTCCATGACCACACTCTTCATTGGCAGTTGAAATAAAGAGACCACCAAGTCTTTGATGACTCCAAGACATTGCACCCTCCTTGAATCAAAAGAAAACAAATCATGATAAGCCTTTGTCACTTCCAGTCCCAATTCTTCCATGACTGTTTTGGGCATAAGGTTGTGGGAAGCTCCTGAATCCATGAGGCAATTATGTAGCACCTTATCATGTATGTTTAGGGATGTGTAGAAGGGAGGGGGTGAATCATATTTTTCTTCTACCATGGGGCCTAGGATGACTGTTGGCTTTTCATCTTGAGTATTTACTGAGTCTGTGGAAGGCTGGGGGGACTTGGATTGTAGCAGCTTGGAGAGGGACCTTTTGAAATATTCATTTTTAACTAGCTCTGAGAGGGGTACAGGAATTCTAATCTTTTAAATTTCATGCTCAAAACTAAAGGAGGAAAGAGGCTTAGGAGCTTCCCTTACCTCAGAGACAGGTTCTTTGGTTGTTGGCGAGGTATTCTGAGTTTTCTTTTCTTTAGTAGTAATTGTAGCAGGTTTAGCAAGTTTTTCCGCTAGGAGGGGCTAATCATGGCTATCAAAATTCCCTTCTTTCTTCTTTGACCTGAAATGATATCTGTTAGGAGTATTTCTAGCCTTTTCCCCTTTACCCAACTCATTGACTTGAATGTTCATAATGGATTCTTCATATATAGATTGAGTCAAATGGGGAAAAGGGAAAGTGTCTTCAATACAACGAATTTCAGGGTCGAGCTCATCTATCTCCTCTCCTTCCTCATGAGCAACTAGGTTATTTTGGAGAGGGGTTGGAATCCTCTGCTCATCTCTGTCTTTTCCCCTTTGTTCTCTTGGCAAAGCTTGTGGCACATTGTTTCTAGGCCTCCTGAAGCCTCTGTTATCAGTATTTTGGGGATTTGTGTACGTGGGCTTCCCTTCTAACTCCCATCTTTCCATTCTAGCCGAAAGCGACTTTAGCATTTTAGTTACCTCATCCATCTGAAAGGGAAGGGGAGAGGAATTGGATGGGGAGGCTTCGGGTCTCTTCTTGGGTATGTCTCTATCGGCCTTGTTCCTGAGTTAGTCAACAACCAATATGTTAGATTCTATTTCCACGACTGCATCCTGCATGTGAGCCAGAGTAGTGGCTTTCCTTTCCCTCAACAGAAGGCAGAAGTCAGGATCAAAAGCGCTATCATAAGTGATCTTAGCAAAGGCTTCTAAGGGTTTTATCTCAGCAGGGATTTTATTATACATTTTATTTAATCTCTTGGAGAAGTCAGAGACAAACTCTCCTTCCTTTCTCTTCAAAGACCCAAACTCTGTCATGTAATACATGAAGTCTTTTTTGTCTCCCCATTGTCTCAAAAATGAATTATCCAAAGCCTCAATCCCATCGATAGATCTAGGAGGCACGACCCTAAACCACTTTCTAGCCTCACCTTCAAGGATATGGACGAAAATCCTCATCCATACGTCTGCATGCATGATAACATGATCATCTGTGAAGCTGTAAAAGGCTTCAAGGCGTTCTTCTACAACTATGTTCCCTTCGCCTGTAAAATTGGGCAGCTGCTTAAGGTAGCCATCTGCTAGGAGGGCATTAAGAGGCTGAGGTAACAAAAGGGGAGCATATCTAGCAGCTATTATAGCCTCCATTCTGGTCATGGGGGGATTTTCTCCTACCATAGCGATATTAGGTGGAGGAGAACTCGAAGGAGAAGGATCTCGAACAGGGAATACTGGGAATGCACTACCAGGTGGAAGGGGAAACAATGGGGGATTCAGAGAGAAGGCTAAGCGACTTGAGTTAACAGACACTTCTCTCAGTGTAGTAGCACCAACAGTAACAAGAGGAGGAGTGGTGAAATATTCTATGGTCCAAGGTCTACGCCAAGGTACAACTTCAGGGGAGAGGGGAGTGATAAGGATTTCTCCCTCCAATCCCAGACCAGGAGGGGAAAACTCAGCAGGAACACTCCCGAAATTTAGGAAACGAGAAACTTCAGAAACAGGTCTGCTAGGAAGCTGAGAAGAAGAAAATGGAGTTTCTATAGAAGGAGATGGTGAATTATCTGGTTCAGCAGTGGAAGTTTCTCCTTGAGAGGCCTTCCCTTTTCTGATAATCACTTCCGGATCAACTTTAGGCGTAGCTAGAGGCGGTTGT
This sequence comes from Picea engelmannii, assembly GCA_009831015.1. Classification (NCBI taxonomy): domain Eukaryota; kingdom Viridiplantae; phylum Streptophyta; class Pinopsida; order Pinales; family Pinaceae; genus Picea; species Picea engelmannii. The sequence goes on along the minus strand of ML781689.1, from coordinate 1,806,821 downwards.
GGATGGGACCACGTGTGTCTACCTATGGAAGCCACAATTAACACAACAAGTTCTCCCCAGTGGAGTCGTCACAATGGAGTCGCCAGGTGCACAGTAGAAATCTTCAAGGGCTTTGATGCCTGATGCACCTTCAGAATCAGAGGCTCAATGTCGTTCTACCCCAGGGAAAATGTTCAACTTCGTCCTCGGCAACGGCACCAGAAAATGTTAGCGTCAGAAGTCACTCCTAGATTGCAGCAGGAGCAGAGCCTGACACCCATAAGTTTATGTCACGATTTGTTAAAGGGGGTGATCGAATGGAAGTAAACTTAGGAAAATATCGCTCACTCAAAAAACTGGGTTGGGACAACAAGGACATGCAAGGTCTTGATCTAACTTGAGCCAGTAAATTTGCATAGTGGTGATTAAGTGAAAGAAAGGAAGGGGAAAAGTCTCAGATATGAGATCCTCTCAGACCAGAGAAACTTCAAAGTAAACCTCAAACATTGCAGAACTAATACAATCAAACATACATTATATAGTTACAACAACACCCGGCTGGAGCATCCATACCCAGGCTTCAGATTCACAGGAACAAGGAAAGGAGGAGGTTGGCCGCCATTAAACAATAAATCTCAAAATATCATTGTATAACTAGAGAACCAGAGGCTTTGTTAAAGCTTTACAGTTGGGAGCTTAGCTCTACCATTGATCATTACAAAATGGAAAAATTGCCTACATATACTCAAAGCCAATCACAATAGCAAAATCAAGGCTTAACATTAAAAACATTACGTCTGTATGTTCATTAGCAGACTGCACCTGCAGTCTCTACATGGTCATGTGCTTAAACCAGACACAATCAGAATCCTGGCACTTGCAGAAGAATTGATCTGTCTCAGGTCCCTTTCTAGGCTTTCCCTTTATGGTGGAGACGATGTCTAACCACCACCAACCACCTTAATAACTACTTCCTTAGGATGGAGAACAACCCCAATCAACTCATCACTCGGACAACATGGCAACCTTTCTTTGATTGTTGTTCCTTGATCAACAGTCCATATTCTTTCAGGCATTCTCCCATCGGGAGATCTGGCTTCTTTTCTTTCGAAATCCCTGACACCAGATCTGCGAAAGGCTAGAGAAATGTCCTGCGTCCCCTATACTCGGACACCCCTGAATATGCTTGGGAGGATAGGTTCTTTGACAGTCTCCTGTGCTCAATGAATGTGATTGGGTACCATGACTATAGGCCCAAGACAAAGGGATTTCTCATTTCGCATTTCGATGATTGTTAATGAATGAAGGATCGACCCTTTGTTCTCTCGAAGTCCCGGTAGCCGAAATGTCGAGACAGGCACTGTCTCCAAATGCGCTTTTCATATTTTCGGGATTCAATGATTCCAGATGCAAGGGAAAGAGTCGTCCCTTATATTTCAAAACCTCTGTAGCTGAAGTGCCGACCAGATCCAATCGGGTGCGACGTGTCCCTGAGATGGACGACCCAGATGAATATCTAAATGTGGGACCGCTTCTAGCTTGGGCCCTTTTGGTGTTTTGGGTTTCGACGATTCCCGATGCAGTGGAGGAGTGATCCTTTGTTCTACCAAAGTCCCAGTAGCCGAAGTTGCGACAAAGCCCAATCGCGTGCCACGTGTCCCAGGGATGGACGGATTGGATCAATACCGAGACCATGGGCCCGACTCCTGGGTGCCTTCGACACTTCACGCTTTGGGGATCCCAGATAAAAAGCAACCTCCTATCTTTCGAAGTCCCGATAGCCGAAATCACAAGCGAGGGATGATCAGGTGCCATGTGTTCCTCCTTGATCGAACGACCCTGATCATTTCGGCGATATTGAGCACTATCTCTTGTGCTATACTTGGCACAACTCTGTTGACTACAACCACCCGCTGACCGACGATCTTCTCCATCGATCGATTCTCACCGTTGAATACTGGATCGCTCGTCTGCTAACATTTTAAGCCCGAAATGGAGATTTTATGCGCTACACATTGCGCTCACGGCCGCGTCCTTGGAAAAAATGCATTTGTTGGGATTTTAAGTCCCACTTCTTCACAGTTCATGCCACGGGCTCGAAAGGAGAGAAAACACCCCCCTTTCTTACAAGAATAAATGCTAACAAGAATGACCGTCAAAAGTAGTCAACATGGTCATAGAATGAGAAAGCTTCGGAGAGTCGAGGGATTTACAACATACCAGGGACATCACACATGTTGCAACGCCTTCATCGACAACAGTACGCTTGATGGTATACTTCGAGTAACCCACATGGATTTGGAATGCCACATGGTAAGGAAAATAAGGCTTCACATCTGTGACGTCAAACTTGATAAATTTCAAGCCACAAGGATCTAGAGCTCCTAACATAGATAGCAAGGAATTCCTCTATGAAGGACACATATGGAGTACCTCCAGAGACAACATTGAACAAGGGGTTTGACCCAGGTTCTCAACAATAGAGTAATTCTGGGGGGCTCTAGAATTAGGATTATGGGTAGAGCGCTTAAGTACTCCTTTCAGAATATGAGGAGGGGGATCTAGTTTTTTGATCTGTAAGGGTGTCTCCAAAGGAATGGGAGACTCTAGAATAGGTACAGTCTGTGGAGAACTGTAATCATGAGACCGAGTGGCTACATTAATATCATATTTAACCATATTGATGCATAAACAATCATCATCTTACGTCAGTGGGTTTTGACTCCCACTCGCCACATTTACGACATTCGAGGAGATCGAGGCCATGTGTTGGTTATGTAGAAAAGGATTAGTTAGCACGAAGAGCGGTAGAGATAAAATCCTTGCAGCTTCCACAAGTTTGGGGCATAAATGGGTAAGGTGATCGTCTGTACAAAGCTTACAGGGAAACTTAACCTTCCTCCTTTCTTTCTTGTCCTCACCAACATTAGTATTCGTCTTTTCATTATTACCATTGTCCTTGGGTTTATTATTATTCTTCCCACCCCTACGATTATTATTACGTCCTTTCTTCTTATTCCCTCCTGGTTGCTAGTTACCATTCAGGCAAGTCTATTATTTCACAGAGTGTACATACATTGATTGAGTTGGATTAGAGGACACAGATGAAGCTAGCCCTCTTGCAGACTGGTTTAGAGACAAGTCTTTCAAATGGCTTGTCACCGATTATGCGGATTTCACATTGACGAAGCACAAAATGCCATCGACATGAGGTCCAAGATTTTGTCTAGGGTCATAGTTTGACCTCGGTGTGTGAGGAAGAATCTCGTATAACATCCCATACTGAGCATATATAAGATCTAACTGTTGGGATTTAAAAATTGCTTCTTCCTTAGAAGTAACCTCAGATGTAGAAACATCCTTCGAAATATAAGGTAGGAGAAATTTAAGGAACCACTCTAGAGAGAATTTTGGGGGTATGTAGGCCTTTATCAACCTCTTTCATCTACGCCACTCCTGGATGTGATCCGAGATATGAGTGGCCCTGTCCTGATGAAAGGTCGACAGAATTTCGATGCCATCATCGTAACACACTGACAATTAGAAGTGGTTGAGGAAGACTAAAAACAACTAATTAAAAGTTTTGTATGCTCCCCTAGGTAGCTCGATATACCATTTCATGGAAACAATCATGAGGGTGCGTTGAAATAATTTTAACCGAATAGAATCGTCATTAAGGGAATTCGAAGATCACCACAGGTGAAAGATGGTAACACGATCACCAAGATCCTCACCATTCCTTCCATAGAATTTTGGAATATCCAAAAGAATCTTATTGGGGACGGAGGGGATCATGATGCATAGGGTCATTCATTAACTTAGACAAGTTTGGCAGATTGAGTGTGGCCAGAAAATGGAGACGGGGTTGCGACATTTGGGCCCAAGCTCCATGGAAAGATTGTGGTTGGGGAATCACATCCCATATAGGGTTCTGGTAAGAACCATGGCCCTGTCTGAGATTATAAGACCCTCCTCCGGACTGATTCATAAGGGGTTGGTTGGGCACCATTCTAGTAGGAATTTTCTAATGAGGTTTATAAAAACTAACCCCAATTGGAGTGGCTCTGGGTTGGGGGTTTCCAAAGGTGTGAAACTAACCTCCTCAGGGTGTGAATCCAGAAGATAAAGGTGGATTCGTCATGCAAAATGTGTTGGTCGGAATCGACACACAGGAAGTGGGTTTAAAGGACAGAACATGAGCAGTAGCTTGTTTTTCAGGTTGTTTACTCCATCCATAAGCAACAAGATTAGACCCGAGATTAAGAGGAAGAACCCCTCCAACGATAGGAGTCATTTGAGGGACATGAGTGCCATCAATAGAGAATGGAGTGTGTGGAGGAGCTGTGCCCCCAAGTCCAATGCTAGTATACTAGCCGCTGGGATGGAGTTTGAAAACTGCGATGTGAAATTCGGCATACCATAAGAAAAATGACTAGAGGCCATAGGGATGGACTGAACATTATATCCTAGTGAGTGACAAAGAGACTTAAAAGGGTTTGTGGCTATAGGTTGAGTATTCACTATAGGAAGGGCATAGGTGATGATAGGTGCCTCCGACACTACAACCATTGTGGTTGAAGGTGTCGAAGGGGTACCATTAACTATAGTAGGTAAGGGAGTGGAAGGACTCCCAATATCTTGCTGACTCACTTCAATACTCATCCTTGTATGATCACAAGTCTGATAAGTGGAGATGTGTGTACCACGTTTGATAACTTTGCGCCTTTTAGAAGGAAAAGACTCAAAATGCGATGGTAACTGTAACAAGCGGCGAGACCTGCGAGGAAGATGGTATGGCTCCATGATGAATCAAGACTCTATATATAAAAAACAAATCCTAAGGCCAACTAGTAATCAAATAGCACAACAAAAAAAATCAAACGACCAATATGCACACAAACATGATAAAGTGGTTGAAAGGGGCCTCCCTTTCTAAAGTAGGTATGCCTCGTCCAAGAGGGGCCTGAGACTCCTCTGCTAAAGATAGGAGGTATCATAATCAGTTATAAGGGCCCTCATGGGATTACAAAATATTCGGTTAGATTCCCCCAAAGAGGTAATCCTCCAGAAAGGTTGTGTGATGTCTGACCCTTATCTGACCCAAGTTACCTGCAGAATAACCCCTGCAAGTAACCTATGTGGTACCTAATTCAAGCAACTAAGAAACCACAGTATAACTGATGCACAGGTGAACAATTGTAAGTCAGGTCCACCATATGGGCAAGGTAACAAAGCCCGAAACCTTGAAAGCAAGGCCTCTCACAGAGGTAAGGGTACTAGAAATATCCCCATATACGAATAGATCCCCATAAATATATATGATGCTAAGAAGGTATCGGGGAGATATCCCTTCAACCAACCTCATGCGACCTCGTGTTTAACTCCGGTGTAAGCAAAGCCTCCTGATATTACCGATTATACAATGGATTTCTCCACTCCCTTAGTCAGACACATATGTTGATTTAATAGCCTTGGAGAAGTTTACTCACAAAATCCTATTCCAAGGCTCTAAATCCTAACCTAGTTTGTGCACCCTAGAAAAATAAAATCATTACTAATCAATTTTAAATTATAGCGTTACTTTTAGTGGCCTTTCTTACTAAAAAATGTGTGGTCGTGAAACTAGTGATGTTATGACTCAACAACTAAAATAAATGAATATGAATACAATGCAAAGTCCTAACTTCAATTCCAAATAAATGATATGATTTACAAAATGCAATTCTCAATTCAGTTCTGCAATTCTAAATAAAATGCAATCTTTCTTTACATGTACTAAGATAAATGATAAAGACTCAAGAAATCAAAATTCCAACATTGTAAAAAGCCTAATATTTTTGTATTTTCAATATAAGAGAACGAAAATGCAAGGACTAAACAACAACTTAATATAAAAAACTCTACTCTGTGTATACAGAGACAAACCAAGTAGGATATCAATGACAAGATGCAAGGAAAATCAAATGAAAAGGATGATGAGAAAGGCATCGCCCAAAAATTCAACCAAAGAAAGGTTTCTTGTCATTCCATAGACACTTAATAGTCATAACAAAGACCCAAGAAGACTCAACAATCATCAAAACCCACCCAAAAACCATCAAAACCAACAACCAAGCAACAAAGGGTGATGTACGATATTCTTCAAGGGAAAAGCGTGTATATACACCTCTTGCAGAAGGACAACACGTGTATGTACGCGATTGTCAAGAAAAAACCCGTGTATATGTGTCAAAACATAGCTAGGCTAAGGAGAAGGCTAAGAAACCCAGGCTTAGAGTGAAAAGAGGCTGTCAAGCAATCATACGACAAGAAACTCAATATAAACGAGAGCAATCTAACGAGAAAAATACTCCAAACCCCGAAAAAGAATATTTTATCCCCAGTATGGTTGCCAATTCTGTTACGAGGAAAATCTCTCTATGGACAGGGGTAAACCACAACAGACGGAAATGACTACAAAAATCAACTCTAATCTCAATTATGTTATATAAACAAATATTCTATCAAGACAAGATAAAAGGCCTACCTTGTCCAGACGTTTGATGAAGTCCACCATTAAGCACTTGACTCAAAGCAATACACCTACAACTAGTCCTCAACAACCAAGAAACACAAGCATATGGTGATAATATATAATGTTATCACATTCAATAGCATAATCCATTAACATTCATAACAAATACACCCATGGAATAACAATTCAAATATTTGCAAGTTATTAATTGGATGAGAAAATAGTATTTCTATTAAAATGTAATCAACAGAAGTGAATGAATTACAAAGTTCCATGTCGGCACAGTTCGGAACCGAGAAACTAAGTTCCTTCCAGCTGGGCCTCCACCACTTCAATCCTCCACCAAAGGCAAGCTCATATAAGAGAGACAATGAGGTTCTCAATCATGTAGGGAAGAGCTTGGGGGTTGAACAATGTGTTCAGACTTAAAAGGACAAAGGGATCCAAACTCAATATGAAGTGAATAATTTCTCCAGAGTAGCTGTGCTCTCAAAGTTGAATTCTTCTCCTCTTTTCCATAACTCGGATTTGGCCTATTTGTAGCCTTCAAGTGGAACTGAAGGGTCAAGTCGGAATGTTTCTAGTATGTGGAAGGTCAAGTATCATGGATCTTGTGGCATGACATGCAGACTCGACACCATTTTTTAATTTTGTTCACAAATCTCGATGTACGCATGCTGTAGTGGTGCAACCTACATATATGCATGCTGTACTATAGGTAGGGCGCGTATATGTGGAAAAATAATGTTATTAGCTCTGGGATTTGCAAAAAGGGACTTCAAGTCTGCATAGACAAATAGAAAAAGGTCCTCTGTGCAAGTTTGCATAGGGTGAGGCAAATCTTGCTATAACAATTAGTTATGGGGAAAATCTACTTTGTTAAGTGCTTGAATATGAGTTATACCAGGAATTAGGATGGGTGACCTTCCCAAGAAATCTTGGTTACTGAGTGCAAGTATTGAAGGTGATGATTGATACTACGTAATTCATTTTGCTAATTTTAGTCCCTTGGGAGAATCACCTTATATAAGGAGTGCAAAGTGGACTATTCAATTTCGTGATATATTGGTCATTATGACTAATGATGACGGGAGATAGGCCATGCATGCATGAATTAATACTCTATGCAGATAATATTGGAAAATAATATTTCATTGGTTTCATTGGTAAATCACCAACATGCATAAATAATAATGGAATAGTCAAACTCCTAAGAAATAGATTAGGATAAAATTTGAATGTTTTGCCCCTTCTTCATGTGATGAAAATAATAGGAGATAAGATAGGAGTTTTTCATTAAAATTCAACCAACTTTTTTTGTTTGATTAAATTGCACATATGAAATCTATAGATTGCATAAATTTAGTACAATAGGGGTTATTGAGGTCGTTGAATAATAATAATAATAATAATAATAATTTGTTGTTAAGGTCACGACCAAGCCAGACACCAAATTGGTCTATGAGACCTCCTCTGCCCAACAATTTTACTGATAAAGTCTACAGAGGTATACATACCCTACCCCCCTTTAGATTTGAGCATATGACTTCTTAGAAGAAAACACATGTTCTTAACCATCAGGCCCACTCATGGTATATTATATTTGTGCATTTAGAATCTACAATTTCAATAGATTTCATGCTCAATTGTAACAAATATTGGTACCCAAGTTCTCTTAATGTTTTTTTGAAAAATAAGAAAAACACTAACTATACATAGCCAACAATAACAACAACAAGAATAGTAAATCCAACAACAATAACATAGGAATCATCACGAACAAAGACATAAACTCTTTATCATACTTGAGAAATTGGTAATTAATTAATGCAATGCAACCCCAATTTATTTCCCAAAATCATATCATATTTCTTAAATCTTACTTATAATATTTCTGGGATGTAACATAATAATATAATGTAAAGGTTAAGTGAAAGTATTTCTAAAAATACAACAATGAAATATTATTTTAAATTTATCTAATATTTGATTTATAAATTAATATATTAATATTTATAATATAAATTTTATAATGGTTTGAATAAAATGGTTACATATAAGAGATTAAGTTTTTTATTTGATATTTTTATATAATATTATTTTACAACATGTAATCATATTCCAATACCTAGATAAGATAAAAGAATTTCCTAGGGAGGGCTATGAAGCTCACTCCATTGATAAGTAGAGGAGCACACTTGCCAAGGCTAAGCAAACAAAAGTAGCACTGGCCAAGGCTAAGGAAATAAGTAGTCATGTGCCAAGGAAAAATAAGCGTGGTATTAGTAAGTGGGAATACAGATTTTTAAGTGATTATTTAATATTTTTAATCAGATTTAATGTTAGTATTAAGTAGAAATAAAGATTTTTTTATTTTTTTAAATTTAAAATAAGTATTTATTTTTTTATTTAATAAAATTTAATATTAGATTCAAAGATTAATACTAAAAAAATATCATTTAAAAATTACAATAAAACTCACCACATAATGAACTCCACCTAATTTATCCAATAAAGCTCACCACATAATGAACTCCAACCTAAAGAGACATTTCTCCAATAATATAACACTGAAAACCTACATTTGACATAATGATTTATTTATCTCATCCTTTGATGATAACCTTAGTCGTAATTCCCATCATCAAACTCCTTATAAGGTGTCATATTGATGGTAACATATTCAATTTATGTCATTTGTTGTAATTAAATTAAAGATAATGATTTATTAGGTATATGTTGAGATAAATATGTTTTTTTTTTTTAAATAGATGTGTGGGTGTTAAAATTGTTGCCTATATAAATGTTTTGGGTATTGTATTTTAGTCCAAAAATATAATTAGTATAGAATGTTAAAATTGTTGTTATGTACAACTTGTTTAAGGCCGTTTTGTCTTTGGTTCTAAAAACATAAAATAATTTGACATGTGATTAACTTTAAGGTTTAAGTATGGAAACAAAAGCGGAAGCTAAATTCTTAACTTTAAGGTTTAAGCATAGAAACAAAATCGGAAGCTAAATTCCCTAGGAATAGTATTGACATACATATTAGAATAAATAAATTACTATACATACATGCTATTCTAATAAATAGGAGAGATGTTCATCTATTCATCTCAATTTAACTAGTGAATACATCATTTTCATTTCAATTGTAGAAAGGCTTATATTTTATTCATAGGTGATTTTAACAACCCCCAAAGTTATATGTATAATATATGGACGAATCTTCATGGTACATAGGAAAAATTGAAGGCTATTTTATCAATAATATAATATGTTTATATAATTTTTTAGCGAATATTTTAGTCAATTATATAATCTTGTAAAAACTTGGCTAATCTTTCATTGAATTAGAAACTCTTATAAAATATTGGTGAATCTTTCACTGAGTTATAAAACCTTGTAAAGTCTTGGCGAATTTTTTGATAACGTATAAAACCATGTATAATAATAGGAAAATGTATTCATTAAACTGTAATATACTCATTTTACATATTTGGAAAAAGAAACGTAATTTGTCAATCCTCCAAACAATGTTGCAAGCATTAGGGGTTATGTTTATGCATATCCCTCTATCAGTTTTGATGATATCTTACCACAAAGTTCATATGTGGCATATAGTAATCTTGCTCAAATTGGCATATAGTAATCTTGCTATGATAAAGAATTTCCGACCTACTCCATAAATAGAGGAAAAATGTATCACAAGAATCACATCATTTGTTTTATTCCATTCACTATTTTTTTCACCACCAATGGAACACATATACCGAAATAAGTGTTCCCTAGGCCCTCATATATATTGGATTAGATCAAATGTTGTGGTATATCAATTTCCCAGTTCTCATCTTGGTGCTCATTTTCTTCATTCTGAACAAGACCCTCTCCAGATGGACTATCATTATGAGCCTCCAAAGAATTATGTTTCGTATCAAGTTCATTAGAGAAATTTGTTATATTGTTTTCTCCCCTTCTATCACAATCTGACCGCCAAAGAGCTAGTGCTCTTTCATATGGAAAATTGGAAATGTCATACTTTGTTACATATAATCTTAAACATATATCCATATGTTTATCAAGCTTGTTCCCCATCTTTGAATTCAAAAATGATAGTGCACTAAACATTCTCTCATCCTCCACTGATCCCAAAATCATGGTCTGACACAAATCTTCTAATTTGAAATATTCGGATATGTTTTCCTGTAAGTATTGGCTAGAACCTAAAATAGTCCATAATCTTGTTATTGCACCATATTCTAGAGGATTCTCCAAAGCGCGCAATTGATTCCACATTGTTTCAGCGAAGCGTGTGGCTTGTTGAAACAATTTTGATTGATCCAAAATACCTTCAACTTGTTCTCCATGTATCTCGACCTTCTTGCAAAAGTGGTCCACTAAAGTATTTAATTTTGCCACAAAGTC
>ML781689.1:1754712-1795078 GCA_009831015.1 Picea engelmannii | reverse complement strand
TTTGCCCATTCCCAACCACTCGTTAAAGACCAATGAGAAGATGGAAAGTTTGGCATTTGAAGAAAAGATAGATATTTCATGTAATCCAGATAATCTGTCATAGGACGCCCTTTAGATAAGATGTGAAATACAATGCTTAATTGAATTGTCTTGGATAACAAATTTCTTTCCATCGTCTTTTCGAATATAGATGTGATGGTTCCTCCACCTGCCTCGAGTTTTTTCTTACTTATTAAATATTCATTATATTCTTCAACATATTTGACATGTCGACATTCCTCAGAAGATTTCCACCTAACAATAGATTTCTCCTTGCCATATACAATTTTCTTTTCATACACCTTCCCTATATTCTTCTCAATTGTATCTAACTTCATCTGAAATGTCATTGGCGTGCCAAGTTTCCAACTACATATATTGCACATAAATTTTGGTTTCTCTTTCTCATTTTTTGGAGGTAATGGATCAATAAATGGAAATTTTGAGACCCAATCTCGTTGGAAGCCTCTCCCTATGTCCCATTGGACCTTTTGTCTTTTCCGTGAATTGGTTGTGTTCTTTTCCAATGAAATATTTTTGACATTTGTATTGCCAATTTCTGGTGAAAATGCATTTATCTCACTTTGATCACCAGAGGAACATATTTCCTTATCTATTAGTTGGATATTAGATGCATTCTCACAAGAGTTGACATCTCTTTCAGTGATAGATTGCTCAAAAGAGCTCGAAGCATGAAGAGAATGTGGATCCTTGGATTGAAGTATTTGAAAGTATGATGATAGATTATTTTGTCTTGGTATTTTCTTCCCACGATTGGTGTTTGACATCTCAATAAATATTCCACAATTGAAATTTCAAATTGATCTAGAAGCCAAAAGTGAAACCTGCAAGAGAAATAATATAAAATTAGTAAAATTCCTACCAAGTATAGAATATTCAATTTGAACGAAGCTAGTCTAATACTTTTTCCCAAATTTCTCCTCACATTGTGATATGCTTCAAGACCTAGAAATACTGCAAAACTTAATGGATATAATGAAAAGAGGTGCAAATCCATACATTAATATGCATGATGGTAGTAAGATCTATAATCCAGATGGTATGTGGAAGCAATAAATAAAATGTTACAAGTGTAATGAAAATAAGAATGGCTTAAAACTAGAGGTTCCCTTCAAAGACTCGAACAATGAAAATAAGAAATAAGAGAAAACATTAGGATACCACCCCAATATTCAAAACCATTGAGAGATTGAGAATTCAATGGGTGGATAAGTGGTTTAGATGGTATAGTTATCTTACATTAGGGTTTGGGGGGGTTTTGGTCCTTGGACCACCCAATAACATATTCAAAATTGGTCAGAAAAAGCATTAGCATGTTGGAGTTTCCCAGGAAGATTGTGTCCACTAATTACCATTTCAGTGTGAAGAATAGAAAGAAGCACCATACAATCCACCTATAAATTTGGTAGGTTTGGTGTATTCAAATGATAAGTTGAAAGAGCTAAGAAAGATGGCTTATCTATTAGATGAGAACTACATTCTTCCCAATTTGGAAAAATACTACCCTAAGAATCTCCTAACAACCATGTATTAGGACAATAATTTTGGCTAGAAGTGGGCCCCATTACTAGAAGAGAAAATCAAAATGATCCAAAGGGTGTTGGTTTGAGCATGAGTGGTACCAAATTTCCTTCTTGAGATTTCATAAATGAGGATGAAACTTCTATATCATATAATGGCATCAAAGTGCTAAACGAGGAAAGGTAAAATAATGATGACTCCAATGAGGAGTGTGTTGACCGCCTCTCCAACATAGATGGTCAAATCCATGTGCCATGAATATATGCATCATCAGATGTTCATTTGTTGAATATTTTGGTTCTACAGGGCATTTTTGTCCCCAACACTTCTTTCTGTAAATGGAATTTTCGCACCCCTACGTGGGTAAATAATGTAATAGGTCTGCATGGATCATGTCTAGGTCAGTTACCTTGGGATCGGTTCACTGAATGCGTTCCTTTCACCAAGGGTTTTCTTTCTTCAGGTTATCAATTGGGCTTTTCAGCCTTATTGATTTCCCTTGAGTTTTTCCCTCACACTTGCAATAATTCCTCCAAAGTGGTGAAAGGTGTTCCAATGGGCTTATCTTCTGATAACTATTGTTAGGAATCATTGTAAATGACCATGAAAGACATCTTAGAGAGCATCACGGAATTCCATCGAGTCTAGAGTAGTTTTTTTAAATTAATTAATTTTTAATTAAATTTCCCTAAGTTTGGAGGTTTAATTATTTAATTAATTAATTATTTTTGAGCAAAAATTGTAAAAACTAGGTCCTTGGACTTTTGATAGTGGTATTATTGCTGAAAAGAAATGGAATGAGACCCCCTACATCTATGGACCAAGTTTCTGCTCAGTCAGACAACTTTTTCTATGGGTTTGTCCACCCGGAGTGTCAGTCAGTCAAAAACAACAATTTTAATTGCTAAAGTCCAAACATAGCAAAAATGTAATTTTGTAATAATGAGTTAAAAGGATGATAGAAGGTGGAAAAAGATAAGAGATATGAATCCTAGCCTAATCCTACCCATCCCAACCTTTCCTAATCTTTTCACACACCTCACCCACTCACCCCACTCAAAAAGTGACGCTCCTAGGGGAAGTTACGCCCCCCTTGCTAGGTAAGACGTGGCATCTTGTGTTTTTACTTTGTGAGGGTCCATCCACTTGTGGTTTTATTTCCCTCACCCCCCATGTCTCCCCTAAACTCACCCCCTATCCATTCCCCTCATTTATTACTTCCTTTTCTTTATTTTCCCCCCAAAAAGNTTTTAAAATTATTTAACCCTCTCCACTCACTTGGAATGCATCCCCTAGCCTCCCACTACTCTTTTGCGTGATCCCAACATTCCCACACTCATCTACACCCTAGATCTACTTCTCAAACCCTAGATGGTGTGCCCTACCCTTGGGATCTCCTTTTATGCTTGGTGATGTACACTTGGCATAGATCCAATAGAGGTAGTTTTGCCTCTCCAAGTATAAATAGATTCCTTTCCTCACTCCCAACTCACCATCTCTTGAGCTATTGTTATGCTACTTGATTTCTATCTCATCTCTCTCTCTCTCCTTGTTCCATCTTTCTTCCATTCTTTGGCTCTTAGGGTTTTGGAGCAAGTATTTCTCCAAGATCCATTTCTTGATTAATAAAGGAGAAACTTTGGAGGATAATTGGAAGAGCAACAAGTATTTTTGTTCTTGCTACACATGAGTTAATCTTGTTTTGATTTGGCATGATGTTTGCATAGGTAGATCTTGGGTAAAGTATTTTATTTGAGTAGATCTAACAATGAGTATTCTTGTAGATCTATACATGTGAGTTTTCTATATAGGGTGCAAGTATTTCATCTTATTAGAATATTCATTATATTATCTTCTTGTATGCATAGATCTTGTCAAGTTTTTGCAGGTTTGGCTTCAAGGGTTTTATTGGGATTGCCTCAAGGACGATTCCTCCCTTAAAGCACACTAAACCTCCTACTTTCTCACTCTTCTTTTCTCATTATTTCTTATTATCCTTACATATAATATTTCAGCTAGATTAACATAGTATATGGGTCATCTAAATCTATCTTTTTCATAAAATTTTCTATGTGAAAAATTTCTACCAAAAATAGAAAAATTTCTTCATCTTTGCTTGTTGTGTGTAGCATTTCCAGCAAGTATACCTTGTTGGTTTTTGCAGGTTCATATCTGGTTGAGGGGGTTATGCTACCCAAAAACATCCACACAACACTCCAAGACCCTTCTCTTCAAGTGGGTAACATTCTCAACCTTTCTCTTCACTTTCTCTAGCTTCTTGTGCATATATCTACTCATTTCTTGCTGATTTTTAATAGCTCATAGCTTGGGAGGAGGATTGGTACAGCCTACCTCCCACATGTGAGCTTGGGTAAGATCTATCTTTTCATTTTTCATCTCAAAATCACTTCCCTAAGCTAGGATGTGGGGTTAGTGAGCTTCTTGTAGCGGTTGCTTGCTTGCCTTGCTTGCTTCTCTCTCTTGCTTTCCTCTCTCTCTTATTTCTATCTCTTTCTTTACAAGTTCTCTCTCTTGCTTTCCAAGTTCTCTCCCTTTCTTTCCAAGTTAGTCCTAACTTTAATAATTGCCTACACTTTGGGAGAGGAATACCCAAAATCGTAAAGCTAGGGTTTTTATGTGCTAGTGATCTTTTGATGCTTTAATGGTTTAAATGCTCTAGATCTAGATCTCACACATATTAATCCATAGCTTAAGCCCTTGGGGCATAATCAAATTTCTTATATCTTCTTGCATGTTTTGAGCTCTCTACGATCTATTTTGATTACATGCTTTAATCCAAGACACACTAAATGGTTTATGCATTGATGGTATAATAGGTAACACTTTCTTTCATGCTATAACATTCTTAAGGCCATTTGCCAACACACTTAAATCTTCAAGCTTCTTTTCATACTTATTGCTTTGATCTTTAATGCTCTAACAACATAAGATAAGTGTTATAAGCTTGCGTTCTTCTTTCATTCATTTGGCAAGTTGTCCTTGCCCTTGTGCTTCAATTTTCTTTCATAACAAGTTACTCATGTTAATGATCTAATGCACGGTGATAAACTAAATCGTTATTGAGCTCTCTTTTAAATGATTCATATGTGTGCTTAAACAATACACTTTCTAAGCTGAAGTGAGTTTCGGCCTTGGCAATAAATCACACTTTTAAGGCATCTTAAAATCGTCAAAACACTCTAAAATACACCTAAAAGCCTACCCAATTGATATATCAACTTAATAGACTTAATAGAGTACCTTAGACCACCATATTCACCATCTAAAACGGGGATTGAGGAGGGAAACAAAAGGTGATAGGCCGGGGATAGTCTCACGGCATGAAGGAGCATTCTTTCTGTAAAAACTCAATCTTTTGGGCTGACTTGCGAAGCTAGGGTGGGCCTCGTTGCCACACTTCTTGAGCATCCAACAGTCATTTGGCAACCGAGGGAGGAGGTTTTTGGTGAAGAACTTAGTAAGGGTAATTAAAACTTTACAATTTTAAGAAACCCTTAACTCATTAAGTAATCAAACCTTGGACTTAATTATTTAATAATACATTGTGGGTTAAACAATTGAAAGTTTCAAATATCTTGATCATTGTGGAATACTTGTGCTTTAATCTCTAGATATTCTAAGTATCCTTGTAAATGTTGATGATGAACTAAATGTGTTGATGATGATAATGCTTTAATCCTTCACATACATTTAAAAGGTGGTTAGCTTGCTATATTGTACCATTGTATCTTAGCATTCTCTATTCATAAGTACTCTTATATAGTATTCTTTAGGATCAATTATTCTTTTGTAAATCTTGTAATCTTATTGTAACAAAACACCCTAACATCTAGTTGACCCCTTGCCCAACCTTCACTAGTCTTAGTTGACCTAGGGAAAGGTTTTGCTTGACATACTAACCCTTGAATCTTGCATTGTTGCCTTAGCATCATAGGATAGACTCCCTCTAACCTTAAGAAATTAAAATCAACTCCTAGAAACTAAACTCTAAATCTTATCTAGAAACTATGGTCTACCCCCCTTGGCTTCCCTAGGAGTAAGCCTAGACGAAAGAGGTTACAGTCAAAGTGAAAACGTGGGCTGTGAACCTAGGCATTGTGCCTCCAAGGACACACTAAGTGAGCCATACTTAGCTCACATTTTCAAGTGTGTATTAGGACGACAACAGAGTGGAAGAAACTAGATTACTGAATTTGGTTGAATATGAAGTTTTCAAGGATGAGAATCAATAATAGGACTAATATATCAACAAGTTCATCCTAGTTATTGATGTCCAGAATTGACCAAAATTTAAACTGTAAACTGTTGTAAACAAATTTTAGGGACAAGTAGAAGCTGGAAAATTTGTCATCTATAAAGCCAAGGCAATTAAACTTACCAGAGCATTCCTACTGGCAGTAAGGGAGTTGGTATGCCAATATTCTAAAGGCACGCTAGGCATTTACAGTCACACAGACACTAAATATATCATTTTGGTGTACAAGTTGAAACCTAACTACCAAGTTCTCATAAAATGGTTAGCCATCAAAAAGAACTAAGTCCAATGGTGAGTGTTAGGGGAAGAGACTGCAAGAAGGAATCCCATGACTCAACACTAAGTAAAGGATATGAAAAGGTGAATAATATAGACCAAATGATGATGAAATATGAGGAAATGTAATTGCGAGGCATTAAAACAAATCAAACTACACAAACTTGATGAATTCCTATGATAAGCATATAGATTTTGGTGGTGTTGTAACCGAGTTCAAAGGAATGGTATCTTTGGGATGAAAGCTGGATGAAAAAATAAAAATCTAGTTCTGCAGACTTCATGAAGGCTCTAAGATACCTACCATCCCCACACGAGGAAGGTTAGTAACCTACTCAAACCTAAAGAATTTTTTTATAAAAAATGAAGTTGCAGGGAACCACAAGCTTTTGACAACAATTCAAGCAACCCATGTGTGGCTATATTGAAAATGAAATACTCACCTTCTTCATGGAACTAGAAATGGAATTGGCCTTTTGCCACATTGTCCCTTCAAAATGTTGCTCATCCACCAACTCATCTTGCTTTGTTTCTCTACAATTTTATGTGTCCACATCATAATGAGCATCACTAATTGAATATGGACATAATTGCTACTACAAGTGTCCCAGTCATGTTGTTGAGTGCTTAATGCCTTTTTCTAACAAGGGTATTCGATTCCAGTGAATGAAAAGGATATCTTTCGATAAATAACATTGATTTGTTGTTAGCACAACATCTTTTTTTCTCTATCCTTGAAGCATTTATATATGAAACTTGTTGTTTTACTTAACAGAGTTAAGGCTGCCTTTGAAGACACACTTTCCTTTTCAAAAAGACCTTATCTTTGCAGAAGAAAACCAAGTTTTCAACTCATTTCAATGAAGAATATCATGAACAGGGATTTTAATCATTGTGTTAAAGGAGTATTCTAGTTATAATTTACGATGTCTGCTTCACTTTTTTGATGTGCCAGATGATTCTCAGTTGTTTGATGGGGCACATGATTGTCTGTATTGATATATTCCTTTTGATAGATG
This sequence comes from Picea engelmannii, assembly GCA_009831015.1. Lineage (NCBI taxonomy): Eukaryota > Viridiplantae > Streptophyta > Pinopsida > Pinales > Pinaceae > Picea > Picea engelmannii. Next base: position 1,787,926 of record ML781689.1, on the reverse strand, counting down.
ACGTTGTTCTTATTTCATACTAATTTTTGGTAACTTCTTTGACATTTAATACTACTATTTTACTTAAGAGAGTTAGGGTTTCCTTTGAAGACATGCCTTTTCAGCAAAGACCTAATCTCTACAAAAATAAACCAAGTTATCAACTCATTTCATACTACTTTTTGGTAGTTTCCTTGTCGCTTCATACTACTTTTTTGGCATTGCAGATGATTCTCCTTGTTGATATATGCCTTTTGGTAGAAGACAATGTTCTTATTTCATACTAATTTTTGGTAGTTTCCTTGTCATTTCATACTACTGTTTTACATAACAGAGTTTGACTTCATACCACTATTTTACTTAACAAAGTTCAGACTGCCTTTGAAGACATACTTGCCTTTTCAGAAAAAAACTCAATCTTTGCAAAAACAAACAGAGTTATCAGCTCATTTCAATGAAGAAGAATATCATGACCAATGATTTTTTATTTACTTAACAGAGTTAGGGCTGCTTTTGAAGACATACTAGCTTGTTAAGCAAAGACCCAATGTTTGCAAAAACAAATTCAATTATCAGCCCATTTTAGTGAAGAATATAGTGAATAGTGATTTTTTATTCATGGTGTTGGATGAGTAATCTAGTCAATGTAATCAACAATGCGTGTTTAACTGTTATATGCCTTTTGGAAGAAGACATGTTCTTGATTCATATTGATTTTTGGTAGTCTTTGTACACATTCTTTCTATATTATATAGGCATATACTATATAGTAAAATTTGAAGTCCTTATTAATAGAAGTCAAACTTGGTACAATAATTGACATAATATATGTCTTTTAAGATTGATGTTGTTAAAAAGGACAATTTCTACCTTTGTAATATTACCATTTATTTCAGTGTAGAGGATGAAGTAGAATGCCTTGCACAGAGTTGAAGCTCTACCCTAGCTATGCCCCCTTCCATCCAACTCTTTCCTAGCCACCCCTCTTTTGTTGAGCTCTACCCTTTCCACTAATGATGTTACTCCTTTCATCTTGCCATCTCCTCTGCCACTCTTAATCTATTGCATGTGATTCTTGATGTGAATGGTGAATGTTAGGGGAAGAGACTACAAGAAGGAATCCCATGACTCAACACTAAGTAAAGGATATGAAAAGGTGAATAATATAGACCAAATGATGATGAAATATGAGGAAATGCGATTGTAAGGAATTAAAACAAATCAAACTACACAAACTTGATAAATTCCTATGATAAGCATATAGATTTTGGTGGTGTTGTAATCGAGTTCAAAGGAATGGTATCTTTGGGATGCAAGCTGGATGAAGAAAGAAAAATCCAGTTCTGCAGATTTCGTGAAGGCTCTAAGATACCTACCATCCCCACACAAGGAAGGTTAGTAACCTACTCAAAACTAAAGAATTTTTTTTATAAAAAATGAAGTAACAGGGAACCACAAGCTTTTGACAACAATTCAAGCAACCTATGTGTGGCTATATTGAAAATGAAATGCTCACCTTCTTTATGGAACTAGAAATGGAATTGGACTTTTGCCACATTGTCCCTTCAAAATGTTTCTCATCCACCAACTCATCTTGCTCTGTTTCTCTACAATTTTATGTGTCCACATCATAATGAGCATCCCTAATTGAATATGGACATAGTTGCTACTACATGTGTCCCAATCATGTTGTTGAGTGCTTAATGGCTTTTTCTAACAAGGGTATTCAAGATCAAAGATTTGGAAATACTCCTTGATATTTGGTGTAGAATCTGTCAATGGGTAATATGTAAACTATTGTAAACAAGGGAACTGCTAGTTATTGATGTCTAGAATTGACCAAAATTTAAACTGTAAATTGTTGTAAAAAATTTTTAGGGACAAGTAGAAGCTGGAAAATTTGTCATCTATAAATCCAAGGCAATTAAACTTACTAGATCATTCCTACTGGTAGTAAGGGAGTTGGTATGCCAATATTCTAAAGGCACGCTAGGCATTTACAGTCACACAGGCACTAAATATATCATTTTGGTGTACAAGTTGAAACCTAACTACCAAGTTCTCATAAAATGGTTAGCCATAAAAAAGAACTAAGTCCAATGGTGAATGTTAGGGGAAGAGACTACAAGAAGGAATCCCATGACTCAACACTAAGTAAAGGATATGAAAAGGTGAATAATATAGACCAAATGATGATGAAATGTGAAGAAATGTGATTGTGAGGCATTAAAACAAATCAAAATACACAAACTTGATGAATTCCTATGATAAGCATATAGATTTTGGTGGTGTTGTAACTGAGTTCAAAGGAATGGTATCTTTGGGATGCAAGCTGGATGAAAAAATAAAAATCTAGTTCTGCAGACTTTGTGAAGGCTCTAAGATACCTGCCATCCCCACACGAGGAAGGTTAGTAACCTACTCAAACCTAAAGAATTTTTTTATAAAAAATGAAGTTGCAGGGAACCACAAGCTTTTGATAGCAATTCAAGCAACCCATGTGTGGCTATATTGAAAATGCAATTCTCACCTTCTTCATGGAACTAGAAATAGAATTGGCCTTTTGCCACATTGTCCCTTCAAAATGTTGCTCATCCACCAACTCATCTTGCTCTGTTTCTCTACAATTTTATGTGTCCACATCATAATGAGCATCACTAATTGAATATGGACATAGTTTCTACTACAGGTGTCCCAGTCATGTTGTTGAGTGATTAATGCCTTTTTCTAACAAGGGTATTCAAAATCAAATATTTGGAAATACTCCTTGATATTTGGTGTAGAATTTGTTAGCACGAGAATTCTCATCTAGAAGAGGCCTAACTATCAGAGTTTTGGATTTTTGCTAATGTGTTAACACCCTCAGTGGTAAAGTGCACAACCTACTGCTAAGACACCTAAACACATTGGGTTCAACATTCTAAAAGACCACCAACTACTCTTCACATGTTCAAGATTTAAGGCGTTGCTTTTTGAAATTGCTACATAAACCTGCAACACAGTCGGGCGCTACCTACAGGCGCTACGTAATATTTTGGCAGAAAACAAATTGTGCAGAGTTATTTTTCCAGTTTTGAGTCACTAATTTAAAACTTAGGTTATGAGAAGTTGAAAATGTGTTTTTGAAAATTGGAGGAGGTTTTTGTTCATAACATTCCAGATAACAAAAACCTCTCTCAGTTTTTCAAAATGTGTTTTGGTTTGAGATATATTAGATATATAAGTAGGCATTGCATACTCTTCACAGTGGCGTTGTGTACTAATTTCCTGTAGTGGTCACGGTTTTGATATTCGCCTTGTTGGGAGGTTGCCACATGTCAAGGAGAGTTCGAATGGATTCTCAAGGATTAGTTATATGTCAAGGGACACCTGCACCTAAGATTTATCTCCAGAAAAGTCTTCATGCAATGAGGTGGAGACATTTTATTAATGACTTCCAACAAATTCCTGAAAATCAACAGTTTGTTGCATTTTTGTTTCTCTGATTGTTGCCACCTGTCTCCTAGGCTTAGAATCCAATGGAAGAGATGGGATTCGACCTCCTAAGGTTATTTGGATGCTATTTTCTATTTAAGGAAGGAGAGATCTCTTGGAGAGGGGATTCATGAGCAAGAGAGATGAGAGAGCTGTAGGGGGCACTTTGCATGTGATCATTGTAACCCTGAGGGGATTTTGTTTTTGTAAAGATTTTTTTTATTGAAGGCTCATGATATATGTGTTATCAAATTGTATCTCTTGTTTTCTTTCCCAATTTGTCTTCTTACTTGAATGAATTGTACACCTTGAGGATCATGGTTTCCTTTGATTAATGGATTCTTGAGCATCTAAGGAGCTGATGTAATTTTCCTATTAGTCATTGTTTGTATTCAAGTACCTTGAATTCATTTATGCAGAGGGGATCTTTGCCTTATGGATGTTCTTCTTTGTGTTATATTTTTCTTCCTCTATTCAATAAACCTTTATCTGATACGCGTATTGATTGCATTTAATGAGCAGGGTGTTTGCTTGACTCCATAGCCCAATGGTCCATCATTGATTTACATCAATTTACTGTCCTTTCCTTTTCTTAATCCACAAAACCAATCAAGCATTTTTATTTCTATGTTACCAAGCTTACTCTCATTTGTAGTCTTGGAGTGACTCTTAGAGTGCTAATAGAATCTGTCAATGGGTAATATGTAAACTGTTGTAAACAAGGGAACTGCTAGTTATTGATGTCCATAATTGACCAACATTTAAACTGTAAACTATTGTAAACAAATTTTTATTGATGTCCAAAATTGACCAAAAAGCTGACAATGGTGTTTGTAAACTCCAAGACCTAGTATTTGAATTACAACAAATGGAGCTATATATCTGAAAGAAAATGGTGATGCCAGAACATGTGGGGGACTACTTGAAGGGAAACTACCTTTTGAGGTATGATGCATCTAAAAAATGTTTGATAAATTGGTAGAATCAATTGGATCATTGAACTGTCAAGTGTATATTTCTCAAAAGTGTAATGATGAGTTGAAGTGAAGCATGTATGAAACAACCATGTCAAGGAGAAATCATGTCTATCTTTGCTTATTCTAAGGCACCCACCAATGATGAAGATGAGGCCAAGGTAGATATTCCTCTAAGAAAAACCCATAAAATATAGGTTTTGAAGTCAATAGGGGGAGGCCCATGAGAAGCAAGGTAATGATGAGTCATTGAATCCAACATGAGGTAGAAATTAAGGTGTGGCTGACATAGAATGACAACAAAAGGTAATGGGGAAGGAAATGAGAAGTGTACTGAAGACTTTCCTTGTTCATACAATAAATGCAAGAATCACCTAGCGGTGACTGAAAGAATTCCACTAGGAATGGTCAATTATTGGGAACACATATTTTAAATGAGATATCAATAACCACTAGGACAACTAGAGGTTAATATTGGGCAACACAGGATGAGTACGACTCACATAGGTACTAATAATTTGTAACATGAATCAAGGTGGAACCGAATAGTCTCATTGGGACATAAAGTTGACTCATCTTAGTTGCTCTAAACAAGAGAATCAAAGGGATGTTACCAAGAACTAAAGTGATTAATATAAAAGAACAAGTCCCTCCAAGTATTTTCAAAGGGATTCCTAGAGAAAAAGTTATGATGTGTAGTACCAATAGGAGGATGAAAATGGGTATACAAAATAAACTACAAGTCAATGGATCACTGGATAATCATGAAGAAATATTGGTATCCAAGGGCTAAGCAAAGAAACAAGAAATCAACTATGATGAAACCTTCATGCCATTAAACAATTTAAATTATATTTGAATTGTGTTATCTCTTATATTATAGTTTTGATGAAAATTACACCAGATGGATGTAAAAAGACATTCACTAACTTATATGTTCAACAAATGGAAAATCAGTAAGCACCTCTCTGAAGCCGCGGCTACACCACTTGTTTGATGGAAGCGTAGAGAATCATAATCCAGATATGTGAGTTTTCTAGTGTGGTCGAGTCTCAATGTCGAGCCACGAGCAAGGTTCTCCTCTATTGGAAGGCTAATGAAATATGGTCACTGGTGCCTGGGACGAACCTAGGCGTAACTCGTTACCCAATAGAAGAACATCGAAGAGTAAAATCGTAAACCTCAAGGCCCAAAGGGGAAATAAGCAATAGTAGAAGAACTTCGAAGAGTAAAACCGTAAACCTTCGTTCCATCAAGGCCCAAAGGGGAAATTCAAATAAGCACGAAGATGTAAACTAGGGAATGCATATATGGTCAGATCCCATATAATTTATACCATGTGGGAGGGCCAAAATGATCTCAGAAATATCCATGTTCTTTGGAAATCGGGTAAAGGGGATATTGTAGCTACCCAATTCCCACTGCCCATACCAGAAAATCGGGGCGAAATTAAACCATAAAACTTGATTTTACCAAATGGCAGGGCGAAGAAGCTATCAGAAATTCCCATACTTCTAGAAATTTGGCTAATGGAAGCTTGTCTCTCCAAATTTCAGGGGCAAAAAAAATATTTTTTTCCTCTATCCCTCCTAAAAACATGGGCTAACCATGTACACAATTTTTCCCCTAAAATAAATTATGGGCTAATGATATAAGTTTAAAATAATCACTCTAATACAAAAAAATTGCCCAATAAAAAATTGGAGGCCCCTTAATTTCGCCCATGAGCGAAATTTCGCCCCTAAAATCATTTATGATTCTATTCTTGTGATGTACTCCCAACAAGCAGAACCATGAGCTAATCATTAATTAATAATATAATTGTGAACTAAAGTAACATTTAAATTATGTTTATAATTTTATGTATGCAACAATGTGTACTTTCAAAAAAACGTAAGGGTATTTAATATTCCCCTTTTTATTCAAGAAGATGAGGAAAATCAGGAGAGCGAAGCTAGGGTTTGCATGCACTCCAACACCTAACCCTACAAATTTCAAGTGACTTCCAGACTACAACAATAGGTTTCAGACATCCAACGTGACTGATTGGACAACATGGATCCTGAGGGGGGGTGCAAACCCCCTCATATCGAAATGTGGCAGCCAACGATAAAGATGGAGCCAAAGATCAAAGGTTGACCTTTGAATTGTCGCCCCACATTTAGGATAAAGTCTTGCTAAATGAACAGAGCTTGGGGAAGGACATGGAGGTGGAGGCAAAAACATCTCATTTAAAGGCAACTCGCACTTGGGAACTAGGAAAAGGCATTCCCCAGGAAACCAAAGCACCAAGATATGTGGTTAATTCCACTAGAGTTGGGGAACATACTCATTTCATGAAAGATCATGCCCTCATTGGAAAGTTTATGGGGTTATAGCCCTCAGAACGAGACCTCACATGTTGGATCCAAAAATGGTGGAACCCGGAAGGGGATTATGATTTTCAACTCAGCTCCAAAGGCTTCCTCACAATCTATTTTTACAATCTAGAGGACAAATATCGAGTTTTTGAAAATGACCCTTATTTCTAAAACTCGACAAGTATTTTCCTCTGCTTTTGGACAGACCGATTTAGCCTAGAAAAGGAGGATTTCTCTGCGGAAACAGTTTGGATCCACCTCTACTCCCTTCCCCAAGATTCCTGGCTTGAAGAGATTATCATGGGCATTGGTAATACCATTGGTAGATATGTGAAATCCTTAGAGGCAATGAAGAAAATAAAATACACTTCCTATGCTCGAATCTGTGTATACATGGACATATCCAAAGAATTTCCAGGCTCAGTCACCATAGAGTATCAAGACGAAGACTGGATCCATAAAATCAACCACTTTTGTTGCCACAAATGTCATGAGCATGTACATCTCTTTCGGGATTTCCCCCTCAATGCACCAGCTAATCTGATGGGGCAAGGAAAATCGAAAGACAACTTCACACAAGTCATTGGACGCCGAAAATCGCCTCCAAAGAAACTTGGTTAGGAGGTAAATCAAAAGATCCCAATAAGCAATTCTTTTGATGCTTTCAATCACCTAGTAGAAGCAGAGGAAGTGGAAAATCCACACAAAAAAGCAACCAAGCTAATGACAAAGGTAAGGCCAAAAAGTCCCCAGATCCATTCTCAAAACACACAATAGACCCACATCCCCCAAGCCTGAATCTCCGAGACAAAAACATGGTGAAGGGGGGGATATGGCCATGCAATTGGATGAGAAAGATCTGGCAGATATAGATCTGGAAAAAATGGAGGAATCTTTCAACAAGAAGGAATTACAGTCCATACTAGTTGAGAAGTTGTGGAAAGTTCACAAAGTATTCATTGATTCTACAACAGGAGCCACCTCCAAACTACAAATATGCTCATATCCTGGCCCATATCCCAAATGTACACCACGCAAAAGAAAATGGTGGGGACAAAAATCAACACAAGAATTGATAAAGGAGGTAGGCCACTTCATGATCAACTTGAGACAGATTCACTGTCTTACCGAGGGTTTCTTCTCACCCCTACCAAACTCCGCATGATGAATATAATCACATGGAACATAAGAGGATTGAAGAGAAGATCCAAACAAAGGATTCTTTGTAACAACATAATGAAAAAGGATCTAAACATTCTATTTTTATAGGAAACTAAATGTGTTAGTGAAGCAACATAAGAACTCTTTAAGCGATGTTGGAGACATTGCAACTTCATCTACAATGACTTCAATGGGGTTGTTGGAGATTTGGCTATCCTCTAGAACCCATCAATAGTCATCATACATCAACTATTCTCCACCTTAGGAACTCTTTCTATGCATTACCATGCTTTGGGCTCCAACAAGGAGGGAATCCTCACAAATTCTTACAGACCTCAAAGTACTCAGGAAAATGACTATTTTCTCCATAGCCTCTCCATCCTAGGCATATTGATAGGTCAAAAGCACTGGCCCATTGGAGGATAATTCAATATGATCCTCACATTGGAAGAAAAGAGAGGAGGAACAAAATGCCTCGAGAAAGACAGTGGTAAGTTATGTGACCTCATAGATCAAGTAAATTTAATTGACATATAGACCCATAATGGAACCTATACCTGGTCAAACAGGAAATCCAGACCTCACCAAATTATTTGCATATTGGACCATTTTCTAATCTCATAAAAGCTAATGCTTGAAGGATTGGCAATAGAAGCAACTATCCTTCAAAAATCAGGATCTGATCAAAGGATAGTTCAACTTTGGCTTGACACGATAGCAACACCTAAGTATAATCCTTCTCACTTTGAAAATTTTTGGTTAAACCACCCATAGTTCCCAGAACTCTCCCAAACTTGGTGAGAAAATGTTGAAATCTCCTATGGCACACTAATGTACAGATTTCAACAAAGGCTGAAGAATTTCAAATCGTAGCTTTGAAAGTGGAACAAAAATGTCTTTGGGAACATCTTTCAAGCTTAAAGAACCCTAGAACAAAACCTAGTAGAAATCCAATAGGAAATCATTTTGCAGGGACACACTGATGCTCTGAGTCAAGAAGAAGAGGTACTTAAACAACAACTAGAGGAGAGGCAAAAGAAAGAGGAAATACTTTAGAAACAAAAATACAGAGTACAATGGCTCAAAGAAGGGGAAAGGAATACAAAATTTTTCTATCATTCTATGGTGCATCGATTCTACATCAATCACATTACAAAGCTAGAAGATTCCCAGGGAAACCCAATCCTCGATCATGAAGGATTAGAAACTGAACTGGTAAACTACTATAAATATCTACTATCAGAGTCACCACTGGACATAATCCTGACTATTAGTAGAGTAACTCAACACATTATATCCCTCATCACACATAAAACCAAGCTCCAATGAGGCCAATTACACATGAAGAAGTCAATCATGCCACCAAGGATATGCCTTTGGGCAAGGCTCCAGGTCTGGGACAAGTCCTCTCATCCCTCAATGCCACTTTCATAACCCTCATCCCCAAATAAGACCGAGTCACTCATCCAAAGCAGTTTCACTCCATTGCGCTATGCATTGCAATTTACAAGATTATTACCAAAATTATTGCCCTCCGACTCAAACCCATTCTTCCTTTCATCATATCCAAGGATAAATCAGGCTACGTTGAAGGGTGGAAGATTATGGATAGCGTCATATTAGCGCATGAAGTGATCCACTCGCTCAATTCCACTTGCACCCCATGTATGCTTATTAAATTGAATCTCTAAAAATCCTTTGATCGACTCAATTGGCAATACATGAACTCCCTCCTTACAGATTTTGGATTCAATAAAGAATGGAGAAATTGGATAATGAAACTCACCACCTCTTCCTTCTTTTCCATTTTGGTTAATGGCGTGCCCTATCAACCATTCTCTCCTTCCAGAGGTATTCATCAAGGGGACCCTTTATCCCCTTTTCTCTTTGTCATCATGGAAGATGGCCTAGGATGTTATATTAAATACTCCATTAAGGATGGTTCCCTCCAAGGTCTCCTTCTTCACAACCTCTATCTTTCCACCTCTCACAGTTAATTTGTAGATGACACCATGATGATGAATACCCCAAGTGCTCAGGAGGCCACTAAACTCAAAGATATTCTTTTTTATTTCAGTGACGCCTCAGGAACCTCCTTTAATCTAGACAAATCCCATATTTTATTCTTTAACACTCCACCTGTCATCTAAGCCCATATATATAGATTGTTGGGTATCCCCAAGAGTTCCCTTCCGTCCAATTATCTTGGAATCCCCTTATGAGATGTTGCAGCTCAAAATATTTCTTAGGATAGCCTTCTATTCTCCATTTCAAATCACCTCAGTAACTGGACCTTCATATCACTCAATATAGCTTCTAGGCTTGTCCTTATCAAGTCTGTACTTCAAGCCCTTCCGATCTACCTCATTTTAGCTTTAGCATCCCCTTAATCAGTCATCAAAACCATTCGCAATTTGTAGTGCAACTTTCTTTGGCATGGTCATGATCAGGGAAAAAATTGGGCTCTTGTTAGATGGGACAAAGTCTGCAAACCAAAATCTATAAGGGGACTAGGGCTCATGCATCCTGGCAAGATAAAAAACATCATGGGGGCTAAAATATGGTGGCGCTAGTTCAAGTATCCTTCTTATCCCTCGGAAAAGATCTGGAAAAAAAAGTATGCTACACGCATCAACAACGAACATCTAATAAGATTCAATGACTAGATTCAAGGCTCCAACATTTGGAATGTTGCTTGGTGAAATTGACGTCTCATTCAAAGGCATGCTTTTGGGGAAATTTGTAATGGCTAGACAACCTTGTTTTGGAAGGATTCATGGAAACAACTACCTCCTCTGTACTCCATGGAAAACTTACAACCACTTTACAATCATATGCAACATCTAGGCCCCCTCAAGGTAGAGGATCTTTGGCTAACTATATCTTACCATCATCCCTGACGAACTTGGAAAAATCTTCAACTCAACCTCAACATTCTGGAATATTGTGACATGCAACCATGGTGTAACAATGCTTCACAGAGGAAGATTCACATCAGAAATGGTCCAGAAATTCTTCATTAGGGATAATCCCCAGTAGTTATGTTCACAATTAAAGAAGCCTACTTTCTGCAGGAGAAATTTCACACACATCAGAAAGAGCACATCTGAAATGTCTTTTGGAAATCCAAACTCTGGACAAAAGTCTCAACATTTCTCTAGCTGATGGTACAAAATCGAATCCTAACCTAGGATAATCTTAGGAAACAAGGGTTCATTGGACCATCGATCTGTCATGTTTGTCAGCAATAAGAGGAAACCATGGAGCACTTATTCAATCAACGTCCAATTAGTTGGGAGATACGGGATCAGGCTTCTCATAAAATGAGGAAATCCAACAGAGTTAGGGACAACATGATCAACACCATTGAAAACTAGGGAACTGGTGCTTATAAAACCCCAATCTTGAACATAATTTGGCAGCTGCCACCAGGATTCATTGTTTGGCAGATCTGGTTTAACAAATGTATCTTCCAATTTCAATTTTATTCTCTTTCTTGCATTTGGTCATGCATTTTTGGCAACATACAGGGAACCATACGAGCCAGCCAATGGTCCTAGGAAGATATATCCTATAATACTCAAGAGCACACCATCCTCTTAAGCTGGAAGCTAAATCTCCCTAGCATGCCGCCCAACACTACCTATCGCTTTCAATATTCAACTCTCATCTCCACCTATAGGTATTGCATGTTGGAGTTACTTCACACACACCTAGGATTTACTTTCCCTAAGGTTTTTCCTAGGTTTATTAGTCTTTATCCAGTCTCCTAAAGTTTAGCGAGAATATTCCTCTAAGATAATATTCTCTTCAGTTTGACTAGTTGAGTGGAGTCTAGATGCTGCATTGGTTTTGTCACCATGCAACATTGGTATCATCACCAGCTAATGTGCATTTTCCTTAGTATCATCACCAGAATAGCGCATTACCCATGATCCCCTAATCTCCTCCTCACTTCACTTAGTTTCAATCAGTTAATTGAAGATTGGTAGATTAGTTAACTCAGCTATGTGGTAGTTCACTCCAATAACTTCCTGAGAGACTAGAATAGGTGGAAATTCACTCCTGTAGCTATTGTTGTGTGTCTAGATCACTCTAGACCACCACTATGGTGCATTGGCTTCACCTCTAGTGTGCATTGGTTGAGTTATACAGAGTATATCATGTGTAAATTATTCATTATTCATTACGGTTAATGACAATTCTTCCATTCTTTCTCTCTTGCTTCTTCTTTCTCAATTTATCTCTACAAATGTGTGTGGTATTTTATAGCTAGATATATTCTATGTAGTTTCAACACATTTACATGGTATCGGAGCCGACAGACTGCTAAGAAAAAACTATACCAAATTATTGAAGACAACGGAGAAATGGAATTCCCAGAATAATTCATTCTTACACCTTACAAATTCTTTGCATGGAAGGAGAAGATGGTCATGCATATTTGAAACAGAGGATTGTGTAGGTTAACCATGAATACAAAGACAAAACTAACATCATCCATAGAAAAACCCAAGTATCTAAATCGAAGGGATGAAGCATTCAGAACAATTTGCGGTTGTATTTCTCCCGGTCTCCTCTTTCACATATCTTCCTGTAAAACCCCCAATGAATCCTGTACCACCATAAAATGGCTCTTTGGAAAATAGGATGAGATGAGGGGACACATGCTCGAGGTGGAATTGCTCACATTGGATCCAAAAATCTTCGACAATCTCTAAGATTTCTTTATAAAATACAAGGATTTACTGTCGCAACTCAAATCTTGCAGGGTTGATAAATCTAAGGAGGAGAAACAAATGATTCTCACCATTCTCTCCAAAATTGGTCCTGAATTATCCATGTTTGTATTCACATTCCATTCAGTCAAATTATCCTCTAGAGCCACCTAGAAGATACCTTCTCTTGAGGAATTTATCGAATCCCTGACACGAGCAAACCAAGCTAATCAACATGGGAAAAATAAATGGCCCAAAGGTGCATGAAATTACTGTGCAATATGGAATCCATAAATATCATAAATATAAAGATAAAGACAAAAGGAAGTCTCATGCAAATTCTAAGAAGGAAGGGTACTCAAAACCCTTCACTGATGCCTCCGGATCCAAAGGTGGAAAGGGAAGAAAAGGGGAGAAATGCACGTACTTTCATAAAGGATTCCATCTAGAATATGCATGCATTCAAAAAAAAAATATCTAATGACCCAAATACTTCAGAAAACTAACCTTGGAGATCACATCCCTGAGGGTGCCAAGAAGAAGAAGTCAGAATATCTGAATCCCAAGAAAGGCAATTCTAGCCATGCCTTGATTGTCATCAACTCCTCTCTCGATGCTTGGATCATATATTCGAGAGCATAAAACCACATGGATTCCAAAAAAGAAGTATATTCTTAATTGGATGCATGAAAAGGTCCTCCTATTCTGATGGGGGACAACTCTCCAGTTGAGGTCACCAACAAAGGAAGGATTGAACTCACCAACGGAAGCTTCGAGAATGTGTTGCGTGTTCCCAAACTTTTCGTCAATATTATCTCCATGTATTAGATGACGAATTCCATCACCGGAAAGAAAGTAATATTCCCACCTAATGCAATGGACATCTATGACATTCAAACCAATTCCAAGGTTTCTATCGATGAGGTAAATCATCAATCTAGATTGTATACATTTTCTAAATTTATTGAACCAGATTATGCTTTAGTGTTTACCCATGCTGATGAAAGAAGTAGGATATGGCAGGAAAGGTTTGGACATAATTTGAATTTAAGATATATGAAACATCTTAGAATACAAGGATTGGTTGATGGTGTACCAAACATCCATTTCTCTAAAGGAATCCGTAAGGGTTGTGTTATTGGAAAACGCCCTCAAGAGAAATTCAACAAAGGAAAGACTCAAAGAGCTTCCTCTCCTTTAGATCTGATCCATACTGAGCTCATGGGCCCTTTTCTGTATCCACCAATCAGAAAAGTGAGGTATGTTCTCATTTTTGTTGATGATTTCTCACGTTTAACATGAATTTACTTTCTCAGGAAAAATTTAGAGGTCTTTCAACACCTCAAAGATTTCAAAGCCCTGGTTGAGACATAATCAGGAAAGAAAATCAAAGTCCTTCGAACTGATAATGGGGGAGAGTATGTAAATCATGAGATCCATAATCTTTGTCATGAGGCAAGGATTCGGTTCCAGCACATAGTTCTCTATACTCCGCAGCAAAATAGAGTTGCTGAGTGGAAAACAGATCTTTAAAAGAGATGGCATCTTGCATGCTACATGCAAAGTCACTTCCACAGATATTATGGTCCGAAGCACTTAATTGTGAAACCTGCATCCAAAACAGATCTCCCCATATATTTGTCAAGAATAAGACCCCCTACAAGGCTTGGAGTGGCCTCAAACCGGAAGTGACCCACTTTTGTATTTTTGGTTCACGTGCATGGGCTTAGATTCCCTCTGAAAAGAGGAAGGCACTTGATCCATAGAGCACATAATGTATCTTTGTTGGATACCCCGACAATGTGAAGGGATACAAACTTATTGATCTTTCCTTGGACTGACTCATCATTGAGTGAAGAGTCCAATTCGAGGAATGTGTCTTGCATGTACTGCAACAGCCGCATGAAGACACCTTCATTCTTCCACATGTCCGAGATGATGAGCAAGCACATGTTGACTCTTCTTAAGATGAGATTTCTCATTCAGAGGATTCAAATGCTCTAGATACAGAGTCAGTATAGTCAGATGAAAATTCAGTGCATCCAGATGCAGAGCTGGAGCAGAGGCCCAAGTGGGCCTAGACTACTCTTCAAGATGCAGGGGATCTTGTTGGTGATCCAGCTGATACTAGGAGGACTCGTTCTAATTTCTAGGATCCTCCTCTTACACTCACTACCACTGAACCATTGCCAATTAGGCATCTTTTTTTGGTTCAGTCTTCAGATCCACAGTCTTATGGCGAGGCTGCTAGAAATCCCTTTTGGGAATCTGTCATGCAGGAGGAGTACAACTCCCTCCTCGATAACCAGACTTTGGATATGGTTTCCCTTCCTTATGGAAGTAAAATTTTCAGGTGTAGATGGTTCTACGGGACCAAGAGTGCAGTGGATGGGAAAATTAGCATATACAAATCCATTCTTGTTTCCGAAGGATTTCAACAGGTGCATGGCATTGACTATGATGAGACCTTCGCTCTAGTAGGGAAGATGGATTCCATACATTTGGAACTTGCCATTGCAACAACTAAGGGATGGGAAGTCCATCAGATGGACGTGAATAATGCATTTCTTCATGGTGATCTCTTTGAGGAGATATATATGGAACAACCTCAGGGATTTATGCAGTATTCCTCTTTGGAATGTCCATTGAATAAATCTCTTTATGGCCTCAAGCAGGCTTCGAGGGAATGGTATGCCAAGATGGACTCCTACCTGCTGTCACATAACTTTGTACGTTGTAAATCAGACCCGAATGTATACATGCTCAGGATGATTGATTCAATTCTACTCTTATTTCTATATGTTTATCATTTGTTGATCATCGATTGCTCAAATTTAGTGATTATTGTAGTCAAGAGAATTCTACATGACAGGTTTTTGATGATGGACATGGGTCCTCTACACTTCTTCCTTGGACTCGAGATCAATCAAGATGCATTAGGCATCAAACTGTCTCAGACCAAGTATGCACGAGATCTCCTTGAGAGATTTCACATGACAGATTGGAAGTCTTCTCCGACTCCTTTTCTATCAGGAGTCAAACTTGAGGATGGCAGGGACACTCCACTGGTTGACAACACACTGTACAGATAGCTAGTGGGGATCTTGTTGTATCTCACACACTCTAGACTAGACCTCTCCTATGTAGTAGGTGAAATTTCTAGGTTCATGCATGTTACACATTATTTTGGTCACTCTGGTGATGTCTCTACAGTTATGTGTTTAGGCTCTCATAAGGACCTTTTGCCTGAGAAAAGTGATTGTTTTCTTCTTCTACAAAACATGTTTTTAAGATGAGTTTGCAGGTTTCCTATAATGTAGGGTGCGAGAACCTTGATTCTTGCAGGCAACTCTACACTTGGATTGTGAGGAGTTCGTAGTATACTCTATAGGTAGAGTGCGAACCTTCTTCAAAGATTAAAAGGAAGAGGAAGTTACGAAGGTTCTAGAAGAGGATATTCAATAAAATGAGTTGGCATTCACATGGTTGGCATCCTACTGACTTCTCAGATTTAGTGGGATCATCCTCATCCCTTTAACCATCTCTCCTTCTCCTATATAATGAAAGGTTTCTCAAGGAAGAGGTTAAGCAAGATCAAATATAGAATTGATGAAATAATAGATTCAGAATTGTGTGAGGAATCCTATTTGAATTGATGCTTGAGGCCTCCATTTGTCCATCAAGCCACAACGGATCTTCTTCATGCAAGTGTGGAGCAAGTGTGTGTGTTGGAACGAAGGATCACCGAAAGGAAGTTTGCAACATCAAGGCAATCTGGTTGTATCTTCTGCTTTCATTTAATATAAATACAGTGGCATGTCCCTTTCCCATAAAATCACTCTTATTTTATTACATGACTCCTTGATCACATGTTTAGGTCTTCATTGAATATATTATTGTTGCTTTCACCTTGGTCGATTTGTGTCGTTGCAGATCCGATATCTCAAGACTACCAAAGCAAAGCAGGGACAACAGAGACATAAGGAAGTGATATATAAAGGTATGTCATTTATTCCTTCTTAAACGATAAATTAAATGATTGTAACTTAGGGGAAGTGTCATGTCTTGTCCTGTTTTGTTCTAGATCTAGGTGGATCTGCGGAGATCTGTTAATGTCTGCATATACTGATTTATCCAATAACAAAATTGACGACTCCACTGGGGAAACAACTAATTTTGTGGTTTTTTGTTGGCCATTTCCTCTTAGACTACTTTTTTCATTTCCAACTAGTCTCTGAGTCTGTAGGAGACCCTTATAGACTTTCTAGACCTATAAGTTCACTCAAAAATTTTGTCGCTTTTCCAAATTTTCCTTGCTTACAAACCTTCTCGCACTGTACCTCTCTATAGCCTGTGAGAATCATTGATGTTCACACCCTACTGTTCAGTCCAGTGTGACCTTCTCGCACCCTGCCAGTGTCTAGACTGCGAGAATCCCTAATTTTCACACTGTACCCTACTACTAGACTACGAAATCATTTGTAAAAGTTTTGGATTAGGTCTTCTTGTCTTTTTGATGCCCAGACTTGTTTGTTTACCTGGGAAGAACTTCTTTTGCTAGTGTTTGACTGTTTCTTGACTTCAAATCTTGTGATTGTTTGGTTTTCGGAGATCGAAAACTCTTCTTAATCATTTTTCCCAGTTTTTACTTCTTGACCTTTTATCAACAAGTGTATAATCTCTAATTCTGAGATTTGAGTGTTTGTTTGGTTAAATGCATTTTATTTGATTAAAAGTTAGGATTAATTGTCCTTTTAGATTGCTTGCTGCTTGGAAATTTTTTGTCCATGTGCATTTGAAGATATTTTTTCCTATCAGTTTTTTATTTTTATCTTCATTGAAAGATCGATTTGGGTGTTTGTTTTCATTGGTTGCTTACTTTTTCTTAGTTCCATCCCTATTTCTTAGTTTCTAACAAAAAATTAAAGGCTTTTTATTTTAAGCAATCGTTTATTCAGAAAGTATTGGCGTTCAAGTATTGAAAGAGAAGGAATAGTGAATTTACATTGTCAATGATTGTTTGGTACTACATTTGAAAAGAGATCGCACATCATAGTTTGCATTGTTCCAGAAAACTCCTTTTTTCCTGTTGTAGATAGAATTCATCGAACAAAATTTTGTATCATTCATTTCTATTTATGCATTGTTGGGTCAGAGTCTTACACAACATTGGTTTCATTTCCCTCTCCCTTTTGCGTAACAACAACTTTTAATAATATTGCGCAACTTTAACATTCAACTAGTAACTTTTTCTAGGGCTCTTTTGCACCAACATTAGCTAGGCTAGAGCTTTGGAATAGGCAGTGAGACACACTCTCCAAAGAAAAAAACACATAATAGCATCTGGTGATAGGGAGTGTCAAATTCCATTTGTAACATTTTGCACTGGGAAGCCCTTCTCACACAAGTTTCAAACCCGAGGTCGCATTGAGATCGACAGAGTTACTCACCCTGCTTTATTGATCTTGGTGTAGAGATTGCACGTATTATGGGGGTTGCTTGAAGGTATACCCACAATGATGAGTGGAAGCCTCTCAAGTTGATTTTGGGTTAGATACCCTGCCCTTGCGTGTGGATCAAACTGTCGACTGTTCCCCCAGTCATCATTGTAGTTTGTGGTAACCTTAGTAGCCTATCTTCTTAGTGTCTTACACAAGGTGACTGTGGAGGGGTAAGTCTTCACAGTACCTGGAATCGACATTGGCCAGACTCACTCGGGCTCCTTGGAGGGTATACCCACGATTATGTGTGGGATATTGCACCAAGGTGTAAGTCCATTAAGCAGGTCGTCAATGTAACTTTTCCACCCTAGCCTAGCCCCTTCTTGTCTCGGCGTCGTGACGTTGGATTTCATCACCAACTAGTGACTTCATAATAGGAAGGTATTGTTTTCTTGGTTTTGATTCCTAGATTTTACTAGCGCGTGTTGTTTGTTTCCATAAGTTGGCCATAGAATTTCTTTCGTGAAATTTTAGCTCGATCACCATTGACCCTCTACACTGCTCACGTAGAATGCAAGGACTACCCCCATAAGATCTAGAAGGTTCTCAACCCTTTCCTACCAAATCAATGGAGGGCTCTCCTCAACAGAGTGAAGTCCAAGACGTTGCCACTCCACGATTTGAAATAACTAACTCTTTATATCAATTCTGAATTACAGATTCTCTAGAGAGCTTGTGACTTCCTTCCAACTCTGTGAGACGTATTGTTCAAGTGAATTCATCCTGAGAGATTTTTGTTGAGTCTTTTGGATTACCAACCGGACCTTTCACAGGCCCTGAAGGTCAGGATCCTTTTTGGAATACTAGCATCTTTAGATGGGATCTCTTCAGCTCAGGAGCAGGCGTTGATATCACTGTCACACCTGAGCCACCCGAAACATTCGATCTAGACGTGGCACCTTTTACTACTACCTATTATTTTCCTGGTTCAGACGCTCAACCAGCTGACCATATCTTGACCATCCCCCTTCAAATGGCCCATTATACAATGATCCCAAATACTACGAATCTTCACACTAGGAATATGGTGGCTAGCCAAGCCCCCATTGGTACACCGCTTTCGCCCAGACTCACCCTGACGCTTCCTCCCGGATATCATGCGTTGAATGCTTCTATTCCCATTCCTACACAAATCCCATCTGGGACTCCTAGAATTTCCACTCCTTTTGGGCACCATCTTGTTCCTGGTTTTATTTCGACACTTCCTCGACCCCCGTCCAGAGGGTCCCTTCCATCCCTTATTGGAGGAACCGAGGAACCGGCCCTAGTGGCACCACCCAGTCTTTCACACCTAATTACCAGATTCCTGTTGGTGGACAATTTCACCCTAGAGGCCAAACACAACCCCCTTTTGGAGGTCAAATCCCAATTGGGACAGAACCTCCAATTGGAGGGCAACCCCCACCTACCCCGCCTTCTGGACATATCATACCTGGAGCTTTGGCCCAGTATTGGAACTATCTTATCCAAAATAATACTCAATCAACTAGGGGGCAACAACGTCAAGCGAACTCTTTTATACCCCCTAGTATAGGCCAACCATATCCAGGTCCATCCAATTCCATCTGGGGATCGAATACTCGACTCAATGTCCCCATTCAGGGGAACAACCCCAACCAATACAACCCTATCAATTACATGGCTCCACACCAACAACCGAATCTGCCCGAATCTTCACATTATATGCAAACTGCTTACGGTCCTACTGGTATACCTATGGGGATTCCTCCCCAAAGTCACCAATACCCCCACGTGAATAGACAGTTACCCTTCTTAGCCACCCTGGACCTCTCTGATCTGTCTAGAATTTTAAACGATCATATCCGTCACTCTCCTCAATGGCCCACCATATCGGCCAAACTACCTTCCAACATTTCTAAGTTTGATGGTAAACTAGGAGAGGACCCGAACAATCACGTAATTACTTTCCACCTTTGGTGTTCATCCAACTCTTTGATGGATGACTCTATTCAATTACGTATTTTTCAGCAAACTCTCACGGGTTCCGCTGTGAAGTGGTATATAGAATTACCACGAGGTTTCTTCACTGAATTTAACACCCTTGCCATGGATTTCCTCACCCACTACCAGTTACCGATTCGATACAAAAAGGGAACCAAATTTTTGAGTTATTTGAAACAAACCAAAGCCACTCATATCTCTGATCACATTCATGAGTGGCGATGGAGACAACGTCTCATCAAACTCGAGCTTCCCAATCAGTTATTGGCCGAGTGGTTCATGGAATCATTCGTGAATGACATCACTCGTGGCATCGCCATGGGTGGAGTTGTCACAGAAGAATAGGAGATTAGTTGTGCTCAATACCTTGACCTCATTTACTCACAAATGGGTACTCTTTACGATTTGCTCCCTGACACACCTCATCCTTCTACTACTGCTACTTCAACTACTCCTGTTGCTTCTCATGTGGCTGATGGTGTGATTGGTAGTTTCCACGCCCAACCCCACTCTGCACAAGCCTCTATTGCCAACCCCAAGTCCATTACTTCTAATGTTCAACATGCTCCATCTCTTACTCCTCCCACCGAAAAGACTTTTGAGGTGAACTCTGTTCAATCTACCTCTGCTAGAAATATTAAATCCAAAAAAGGGATGGGTAAGAATAAGGAGGATAAAAATAATCCACAATATGAGAAGACAAAAAAACAACATGTTGACGATAAAGATAAGCGCAAACCCCGATACCCTTTCCTTATCTATGGTGATGATCACTACACTAAGGATTGTCCGAGACAAGCTGAGGTTACTAAGTTCCTTCAAGGGACCCCGAAACCGCCTACCCTGGCCGTGTTGTCACAACCCTTTCCTTCTCAATAGTAGGCCCAATTGTTCATTCATGACCAACCTTCCCCCTCCACTACATCCTATGTCTTAATGTGTATAGGTGATTCAAAGAAGAATGATGTCACTCTTACCACTCGAGCCAAAGATTATTCTTCCTCCAAAGATAAGGTTGATGAAATACCTCCTTCATTGGTCCAACCATCTCTCTCGGCTCCACCTCCAAATGGTCCTCTTCATCTCAAACGACCGAGCCTAGATACGGTTCTTCACCCTCCCCCGAAGGGGGTTGTTTGAAAGTCTTCTTCTAATCCTCATGCGTGTGCTACCTAGAACTACAGTATTGTAGAAGACCTGGCCCAAGCACCGTCAACAATGTCAACCCTTGAAGTCCTTCAGAGTTGTCCTACACAACGGAAGGCATTGTTGAGAGCCATTGGTGGAATCGACCCTATGGATACACATTTAATAATTTTTGACTTGGAAGATCACATTCCAAGGTTACCCCCTCAACTCGCCTTCCAAATACAACTTATTGTCTCCCATAAGAACATTTGTAGAACAATCATTGATGAGGGTGCCTCGACGTGTGTCATGTCTATTGCCTGCTGGAAAGCCATCGGCTCTCTTCCCTTAACCGAATCACATAACACCCTCAAAGCCTTTAATGGCTCTGGATTCAAGCCTTACGATGTCCTCCCTTCATTGCCTATTACGTTAGAAGGAAAAACGGTCAACGTTGAAGTTGAAGTCTTTGACGCTCCTCTCGATTACAACCCTTTACTTAGCCGTAGCTGGATCGATTCCATGCACACAGTTGTGTCCACTCTTTTCCATTTTTTACGTTTCCCACATCAGGGAAAAGTAATTACGGTGGACCAATTGGCCTTATTTAACTTTGATACATGTACCAGCAACATACCTTTCACTGCGAAAATCCCCCCTGGATATGAGAATGTCGATGTGGGTCTTCTTAAAGATTCCTCTTTGATGGGTACTTTCCCCATCCCAGCACCCGATGTTCCACATCCATTTGTCGCCTCGATCCACATGATTTACACCTCTATTCGAGAAACCCCTGCGTCTTATGACCCGTGGATAGTACCCCACCCCGGTGATCATCTTTTCTATTGAGACCAAATGCCTTTGAGTCCAGTCGAATCCACTTATCAAGCCATTCAATTGGCAACCCCTTCTACCCCCTCTCTTGGTGATTTATCTCTGGATCCATTCCCTGTCATTTTTCCTACAGACTAGATGATTATGTCTGCTATGTCCCTGGAAGATACCCCTTGGGATGATGGACATCATCGTTCCATTATCTTCCTAGAACAACACACCATTGAGAGTTACCAATAGATCTCGACTCCGTCGACTGTTGTCGTCATTTCTACCGTTCCCGAATCTACACACAATATGTTTTATGAAGGGAACTTAAGTAATATCTCACCCACTATCCCCCTCGACATATCCATTAAACCTGGAGTTGTCGAAAATGTGCATATGAGAGCTTCGTGTTCCAATGACAAAGTTGTAACCTATAAATCTATTTTTCAAGAATTTTGTTGCATCTTCGAATGGAGCTATGAAGAAATGCCGGGTATTGACCCCGACATTGTTGTACACGAGATTAAGACATACCTGGGTGCTAAACCCGTCTGACAATGCCTTCATCCGATCTACCCCCATAAATTAGCTACTATCAAGCTTGAAGTTGAGAAACTTCTTAAAGATGGCTTTATTTACCCCGTGGCTCTAACTAACTGGGTTTCCAATCTTGTTCCGGTTAACAAGAAATAAGGTACGATCCACGTGTGTGTTGATTATAGGGATATTAACAAAGCTTGTCCTAAAGACAACTTTCTCACCCCCTTTGTTGACCAGATCGTCGACGATTGTGCCGGGAGTGAAATCTTCTCTTTGATGGATGGTTTCTCTAGATATAATCAAATCAATATCGTACCCACTGACCAACACAAGACCGCTTTTATTTGTCCTTGGGGCACTTTTGCCTACCAGAAACTACCCTTTGGTTTAAAGAATTCTGGCACAACTTTTCAATGTGCTATGTCTTATTCCTTTCATGATATAAAACACATTGTCCAACCATATCTCGATGACCTACCGACTCATTCCATGCACTATGTAGATCATCCCACACACCTCCAAGTCGTTTTCCTTCGATGTCAGTTTTACCGTATATGCTTAAACCCGCACAAATATGTTTTTTGTGTAGAATCTGGATGACTTCTGGGATTTATTGTTTCACGTCAAGTAATCTGGGTATATCCTTTGAAGGTTGAGGCAATTCTCAATCTCCCTCCTCCTTCCTCACTTCGCCAACTACAAAGTTTGCAAGAGAAGGCAAACTTTCTACGTCGTTTCATCCCAAACTATGCTGAGTTAACTCTTGGATTTACTCGACTGCTCAAGAAAGGTTTTGAGTTCGTATGGGATACTACTTCCAACAAAGATTTTGACACTTTAAAACTGAATTTAACCCGTACCCCACTAATTTTCCCACCCAATTACAGTCGCGATTATTTCTTATATCTTGCAGTCTCGGACTATACCATTGCTATGGTTCTATTCCAGGAGGATGATTCTCATGACGAACATGTCATTTATTATTTGAGTCAGAGTCTTACGACTACCGAAACCAAATATTTACATGTTGAAAAGCTGGACTTGGTCATCATACAAGTTGTTCAACGTTTCCAGCACTATATCCTTTTACGCAAGACTACTGTGATTTCCAACTGCAACCCTATGCAACACATTCTTACACACCAATCGCTAGGGGGAAAATACTCCAAATGGATCGTAATACTCCTGGAGTTTGACTTAGAATTCGAATGCGCTAAGTCCAAGAAATCCTTGGTGTTTGACAAATTGATATGTGACCTTCCCTATTCTGAGACGGAAAATGTAGCAAAGGATTTATTACCCAATGAATCCCTTTTTCTGATCAGTTCCGATGACCTTTGGTATGGGGATATCATTATATATCTCCAAACTCTAGACTCAGACTTTTCGTCCCGATTTGTCTAGCACTAATTGTCGTCAAATACGCTACCAAGCCCGTCAATATATTATCCTCGGTGATAATATTTATTGTCGTGGGATTGACTTCATTTTTTGACGATGCCTCACATTTGATTAAGCTGAGAAATCCTTGAATGACTGCCATTCTGGAGCATGTGGTGTTCACATGTCTGGGAATGCTACTACCCAGAATATCTTACGAGCTGGGTATTTTTGGCCTTCTTTATTCAACGATTTTATTATCGCTATCCAAAAATGCCATGCTATCCAAACCTACAACAACAAAATATGATCACACCATGCTCCTCTACACCCTGTAGTCTTCGTTGGCCCTTTTGCGAAATGGGGTATCGATTTCATGACATGTCACCCTCACTCAGCTGGGGGGCATGGATACATTATTGTAGCCATAGATTATTTTACGAAAAGGATTGAGGCGATGCCTACATTAGACAATACCAGAAAGATCGCAACACTATTTGTATTCAATCACATCATTGCTCAGTTTGGTGTTCCTCAAGCTATCATTACTGATCACGGTAGCCACTTTAGAAACTTCATGATGTCAGAACTCACCGAAAAGTTGGGTCTTCGCCATGAAAATTCAACACCCTATTACCCACAGGCAAATGGTAAGGTTGAAGAAATAAACAAAGTCCTCATTACGATGCTTCGACAAATGATAGGGATTCACAAAACGAGTTGGCACACGATGTTGTTTTCAGCATTGTGGGCTTATCGGACATCCGTTAAGTCTGCTACCAGGTTTACACATTTCCAGTTAGTTTATGGTCTAGAATCCATCGTGTCGATTGAATGTGAGATACCATCTCTAAAGCTGGTCGTTGAACTTCTCCCAAACACTTATGTTGAAGAAGAACATCTGTTGTATCTTATGCAACTAGAATAAATCCATCCTGATGCCACCCTATTTATAGAAACCCAGAAGAAATGTGTCAAATCCCAATACGACAAACATGTCAAGCCAGGCACTTTTTCTGAAGGTGATCTGGTTCTCCTTTATGAACAAGATCAAGATGTGCTAGGAGCTGAAAAATTTGAGGCTATGTGACGAGGTCCTTATATCGTCAGATGAGTGTTGGAGAAAGGAGCCTACGAGTTAGTGGACTACGATGGTATCCCTTTGAGTGAACCCAAAAATGGGCTTTACTTAAAGAAGTACTATGCTTAGATCATCTCTGCATCAATGCTTGTATTTTATTGTATCATACTTATTGTGTGTTACTTTAGTGTGCTTTTTTGTTATTTGGTTCCTGCCCTCGACCGCTTACCTTGCGTTGTTCTTGGTTTCTAGATGTCGGAGTCTTCACTACCCCACATTGGATTCGCTGATGGCGCTAGTCATAGTACTCAGAACCTTGCTTCTGTTGCATGGGAAATTTATGCACCTACAAATGAACTTATCAGTCTACGAGGTGTTTTCCTCGGTCGTGCAACCAATAATATTGCAGAATATAGCACCGTCATCGAATTGTTGACTAATTCTATTTCACTTGGTATCCACCACTTGGTTATATGACTTGATTCACAGCTAGTAGTGCTATAGTTAAGTAATGTCTATGTTATCCTAAGTCCTACTTTATTGCAGGTATATCTACGAATTTTCCTCTTAGAAATTTATTTTCATTATATTGAATATCAACACATTCCTAGATGTCTAATTACATTGACTGATGATTTAGCTAATTATGTGTTAGACAAATATTTGAGACTTTTATAAAACCAATCACACATCACATGTATTATACAAAACAAAATAAGCCGATAGAAGCCGCATATATATATAACGATCAAAAGTTTTACAAAAAGTTTTTGTCCAAGGACAAAAATGTCAAAATATATGAAGCCCATGGCTTCTACAAATTAGCATCACGGATGATGCTCATGGTAACATACAACTGCTCAGGCTACCCTATGAAGTAGTCGACTAAAAGACTCAGACACACCCACAGTATGGCACTGATAGCGCCTTGGGATCTCCCCAATAGCAATGTCCGGGAAATCCGTAGTCAGTCCCTCTAAGTTCTATTCAATTGCCTCGTAGTCCTCAGCATCCCATCTCGCCACTGGAGCCACTTCTCCTCATCTCTGAATAGGATATGTTCCTAGAGGTCAATACGGCCCCACATCTGTGTCATCAAAATAAATTTTTGATTAGACCTTAGATCAAAGACATAAAAACATTTTACATAATAAAATTTGCAAAAAACATTTAAAAAAAACAAAATGTGTACTTCTTACCTAAGTCACCCCAATAAGCATCCTTAGGCAGAACCAAATCTGGCTCTCCTCGTAAATCCAAGCCGGCATATGCATATTCATCAATCATCAACATTTGGGGCCTCAACTAATCAAAAAACTAATCGTTATATTTGATTATAGGCCCTGCTATGTGCCGAGCCATGAGGTTACACCACCTCAACATTCTTGGATCCTGTGGGGCCGGTAAACCCCAATATACCTGTAGACAGAGTAGTGGCACCCTCTCAAGGAATAATGACACCAAAAGTGACCCATACCCAAACGGTTTCAGGTCACCCCTTCTGCACTTTGTCAGTTACCTCTTCATACTACGAAGAACCACGTCCGACCAATTGAAAACCTGAGGCTCTGTGCACTCTATTGCATAATGGAAATAGCTCTGGAGAGCCATGTGTAGAGTAGCGCTCTTAGCCATGCGTGCAATGGTAAACAAGATATGAGTATTTTTATTATTTTTTTTTTGCATATAGATGACCTGGAAGCCCGAGTGACGGTGTACGAGTATTTTTTCCTTTTTTCGTCACATGTACGAATACATTTTTAGGGTTTTGTAGAAAAAACCTCGAGCTCAGTCTTCATTCGTTATCACACTCAAAAATACACGAGAACACAACCGAGTATACTTTTCTCATCTTTTTGTACTCGTCATGGTAACATGAAAACAACGAAAATAAGGGAGTATCCTTTAAGCTCTTTTCACGCTCCATAAAAACGAAAATATTGTGGAGCGATCTTGTTCTTTTCAAGCTCGTAAAAGTATTTGAAGAAAACCTTCGATGAGCGATAGTTTATCACTTTTTCAGTCTCATCGAACTAATTTACGAAAAATGAATTGGGAGAGTCCTCTTTAGGTGTTTTTCAGACTCTCAAAACATGAAAAACCCCCGAGTTTTCTATCTTTGGACTCGTTAAACAAACATCGAAAGGCCCTTTATGGGACCGAACCACTCCTTCCTAGGGTTCGTTAAATGTACTCCGAGGGACTCGTTCAAAGGATGAGCTTACACCGAAAAGCATATGTTATCCTCCTCAAGCTTGTGTAAAACTAAAGAGGTACTTGCTAGAAATGGTGGGGGAAATTTTGGGAAAGGCATGTGTTTTGGTATTTGTATTAATGGAAGCAAGCATCGCTCTTGAACATGACACCCCCTATTTGTCATTTGAATCCAGGTTGGGAAATCCATTTGTCTCTCGTTTGACTTACTACAAGGTCATATTTTGGGTCGTATTTGAGTCAATGCTGCCAAGACCATTGTCGTGTCGTTCATATGCTCAAGAGAAGTCCAAACAATCCCTCCATTGAGTCGGCCATCTGCAGTTGTCAATTCTTACCATGACGGCCTTCCCTGTGTTCGTTTCAAATCATATTCATACTTTGACTTACCCTCAAAATTTGTTACTTATTTCATGTCATTGATGGGGGATACATCAAGGCCCTCCTATGGCGAGTCTTTTTCCGTCAACTCCAACTCATTATTCGAGAATAAGACTTATAAATCATTTAGTACCTTAGAACCTGCATGCCTTAATGGCAAGTTTCTTTGCTTTTGACAGTGGATTTACATCATTGGTCCCTAATCGAGAGATTTCGGCAAGTGTTCGACTTCATCTCATTTATTCACATTTGTTCGGATTGTACTTAGGTACCTTGGGAGTCATTGACATCAATGGTGATTTCCCTCGCACTTGTTAACAATTTTCATCAATGACTGGTGATCAAGTGGTTTCTACCATGTTCGACTTTGACACATGTAATCACATGGCTAGATTCATACTTTCAGACGACGAGATTGAAGACCCTGGGTCTCATCTTTTTGGTCCAGGTTGCGATGGAGTATTTATGATTTGTATCAACACATAGATCCACTTTGTATGTTGTGTGGCTATGTCCTAATTTGAGTCTTCTCACATAGATCCACAGTGTATTCCTGGTGGCTATGTAGCATTTTTATGACATGGATCCATGGTGTATGACTGGTGGCCATGGCTTACATTTGTGATTTAATTTGTGGTCTGAGCATGGGAATGCCTACCTCAGAACTGGTATTATATTCTGCAGATGCTTAATTGTTTGCAAGTTTTTGATTAGGTGTGATCCTTATTTCTAACACACACACGCGTTTTACAAAGTATTTCGGTTGTCACAAGTTCCAGCCTCATACTTTGGGGGGAATTCTATTACACATTATTTTGGTCACTTTGGTGATGTCTCTATAGTTATGTGTTCAGGCTCTCATAAGGACCTTTTGCCTGAGAAAAGTGACTATTGTCTTCTTCTACAAAACATGTTTTTAAGATGAGTTTGCAAGTTGCCTATAATGCAGGGTGCGAGAACCTTTATTCTCGCAGGCAACTCTACACTTGGATTGCGAGGAGTTCACATTCTTCTCTATAGGTAGGGTGCAAACCTGCTTCAAAGCTTAAAAGGAAGAGGAAGTTACGAAGGTTCTAGAAGAGGATCTTCTAGAAAACGAGTTGGCATTCGCATCGTTGACATCCTAATGACTTCTCAGATTTAGTGGGATCATCCTCATCCCTTTAACCATCTCTCCTTCTCCTATATAATGAAAGGTTTCTCAAGGAATAGGTTAAGCAAGATTGAATAGAGAATTGATGAAAGAATAGATTCAGAATTGTGTGAGGAATCCTATTTGAATTGATGCTTGAGGCCTCCATTTGTCCATCAAGCCACAATAGATATTCCTCATGCAAGTGTGGAGCAAGTGTGTGTGTTGGAACAAAGGACCACTGAAATGAAGCTTGTGATATCAAGGAAATCTGGTTGTATCTTCTTCTTTCATTTAATATAAATACAGTGGCATGTCCCTTTCCCATAAAATTACTCTTATTTTATTACATGACTCCTTGATCACATGTTTAGGTCTTCATTGAATATATTATTGTTTCTTTCACCTTGATCGATTTGTGTCATTGTAGATCTGATATCTCAAGACTACCAAAGCGAAGCAGGGACAACAGAGACATAAGGAAGCGATATCTAAAGGTATGTCATTTATTCCTTCTTCAATGATAAATTCAATGATTGTAACTTAGGGGAAGTGTCATGTCATGTCCTGTTTTGTTCTAGATCTAAGTGGATCTAGGGAGATATGTTAATGTCCACATATACCGATTTATCCGATAACAATGCAGGAGCTTCATGAGCTACATTGGAAGGCGGCAAAGTGTATCCTTCGATACGTACAGGGCACCATCACCTTTGGGATTCATTATGCAGCAGACTCTACATTAGATCTCATCGGGTTCACTGATTCTGACTGGGTTGGCGATAGCACTGATCGCAGTCCACATCTGGTTACTCACTCAGTCTTGGTTCTGGGCCTATCTGTTGGTCGAGCAAGAAGAAAGCTGCTATTTCTATATCTTCATTTGAGGCAGAGTACAAAGGGGTAGTTAGCATAACCATTTAGGCTATGTGGCTACAACATTTTATCACTGAGTTGGGCATTCAAATTCATCGACCGATCATCATCTGGTGTGACAACCAGATCACTCTGATGTTTTGCAGAGATCCAGTTTGGAGGCAGCAGATGAAGCACATTGAGATCCACATGCACTACATCTGGTATTTAGTACATGAGGGGATCATCGACCCAAAATTTTGTCCTTCATCAGAACATATGACATACATCTTCACCAAGACCTTCACTGAGCAGAAGTTCCATTCTCTACGAAGTTGTCTTGGAGTGAAGGAAACAGTTTCCTAGCAACTATCAACTCTTATTTTCACATACATTGTACCTTAGGGTGGGGTTCCCATGAGGTTTTCCCTCTTTCCTCACTTTATTTCAGTGTATCTTTTGTATTTTGGTACCTAACATGGCCTCGTTGCCCAGACCCATTCTTTGTTTTCACCATAGTGATGTTCAGGAGGGGTGTTAGAGTTACTTCACAGACACCTTGGATTTATTTTTCCTAAGGTTTTTCCTATGTTTATTAGTCTTTATCTAGTCTCCTAAAGTTTAGTGAAAATATTCCTCCGGGAGAATATTCTCTTCAGTTTTCACTTCAATTTGACTAGTTGAGTGGAGTCTAGATGTTGCATTGGTTTTGTCACCATGCAACATTGAAATCATCACTAGCTAATGCACATTGTCCTTGGCATCATCACCAGACTAACACATTACCCATGATTCCATGATCTCCTCCTCACTTCACTCTGTTTCATTCAGTTAACTGAAGATTGGTCGACTAGTTAACCCAACTAGGTGGCAGTTCACTTCTGTAACTGCCCGAGAGACTAGACTAGAATAAGTTCACTCTCGTAACTGCTCGTATGTGTCCAGATCACTCTAGACCACCACTATGGCACATTGTCTTCACCTCCAGTGCACATTGGTTGAGTTATACAGAGTATATCATGTGTAAATTATTCATTATTCATTATGGTTAATGATAATTCTTCCATTCTTTCTCTCTTGCTTCTTCTTTCTCAATTTCTCTCTGCAAATCTGTGTGGTATTTTCTAGCTAGATCTATTATGTGCAAGTTCAACACATTTACATTGTGTCCTCTAGGCTTCATCAAACTAAATTTCGATGAATCCTCGAAAGGAAACCCTGGTCCTGTAGGTTATGGAGTAGTTCTCTGGGACCGCACAAGTAATATCATTCACATCCTCGTAGGACACTTGGGCCATGACACCAACAATTCAACGGAACTCTAGGGACTTATAAAAGGAATCCAATTGTCCACTAGCCATAACTTGACTCAACTAATCATTGAAGGGGACTCCCAAGTGATTATCTCACTAGCCACTAAGATCATCAATGGATCGAATCCTGCAAAGTATCACGAAGTTGGAGGCTCCTTGGCATTTGTTATAGGATAAGTCCGTGAGTGCAGACACAAACTGACCTCCCTAGATCCACCTGGTATCTAGAACAAAACAGGACAGAATAATACACTTTCCCTAGATCTAGCCTATTGAATGAACTAAGAGATAAGGGCTATGGACATACCTTATGAACGCTTTCCTTAAATATCTGTTGTTCCAAGCTTTGCTTCAATGCTCTCGTCCCGTCCAGATCACAACAAAACGAACCAATCAAAGTAAAGACAAGTTAAGATATTCAATGACTAGTCTATACATATGATCAAGGAATTATGTAATAAAGTGACATCATCTTTATGGGAAAGGGACATATTACTGTATTGCATTAATTGAAAGGGAAACTTACAACCTGAGCCTTGATGTCATAGGTCTCCTTTCGATGGCTTCTAGATCTGACACACACACTTGCTCATGCATGAAGAAAATCAACCACATGTGATGACCTCGCTGTTGTCTCTTGTTGCTGTAGCATCAATCCTCCATACAGTCTTGCACTAGTTCTCTAATCAATCTCTTGCTAACTTGTTGAACTTTTTACTTCTTATTCTTGCTTCTATTAACCATTTCCATGAGTAATCTCCTCAATATATAGGAAGAGATAGATTAATTACTTGGATAGGGAATGATCCCAAGATATCTGGAATGACAGTACTTGAGTAACCACTCGAAAGCCAACTCATCCTTCTAGAAGATTCCCTTCTAGAAGGTTCAAGATCTTTAACTTTTTTTCCCTTTAAAATCATGTCCGCACCCTAACCATGAGTACAGTGCGGGAAGTTCGCACCCCAGCTTAAGGTAGCCTGCGGGAAACAGGCATTCCCGCAGGTGAGTATATAAGCAGCCTGCGAACATGTTTCAAAGTATGAATTCTGGAAGAAGACAACTGTAACTTTTCTCAGGGAAGTGTTCTTGGTAAAGAGCTTGATTTTCTATCACCATGACATCATCATGACATCATCACAATGACCAAATTTGTGGATAACAGAATGACCCCCAAAGTCTGAGAGCGGAACCAGTGACAGTCGATAGACTTTGTAAGCTGCATGTGTGTGTCAAGAACCAAAAGCACATCTAATCAGAGACCTGCAAACATCCAAGCATCAGCAGAATAACATATGTATCAATTCTGAGGTAGGAATTCCCATAATCAGATCATAGACGGATGACATCATAAACCAAGTTCATGGCCACCAATCATACACTGTGGATCCACGTTGTCACTATATAGCACAGCCACCTGAATACACTGTGGATCTGTGCGACAAATTTTCAGTCAAGACGACATAGCCACGAATCATACACAGTGGATCTATGTGTCGCAAATCATGCATACTCCATCGCAACCTGGATCACAAAGATAATATCCAGGGTCTTCAATCTCATCGCCCAAAGTACGAATCTGACCATGTGATTACATGTGTCGAAGTTGAACATGGTAGAAACCACTTGATTACCGGTCATTGATGTATACCGTTAACAAGTGCGAGGGAAATCACCATTAATGTCAATGACTCCCAAGGTACTATAGTACAATCCATCGACTTCAAATAAATGAGTTTATGTCGAACACTCGACGGAATCTCTCGATCAGGGGTCAATGATGTAAACCCACTGTCGAAAGTGAGAAACTTGCCATTGAGGCATGCAAGCTTCAAGGTACTGAATAATTTCTAAGTCTTGATTCCGGATAATGTGCTGAAGTCGACAAAACAAGACTCGTCACAGGAGGGCCTTGATGTATCCCACATCAGTGACATGAAATGAGTAACAGAGTTTGTACGTGAAACAGAGCATGTGACAATTGGACTTTGGACACAGGGAAGGCCGACACAGAATGAAAGTATAACTGCAGATGGCTGACTCAATAGAGGTTTGGACTGCTCTTGAACATATGGATGACACGACCAATGATTTGACAGCATTGACTCAAAGACGACACATGGAAAGACCTTGTTATTAAATCGAATGAGAGACAAATGGATTTCCCAAACCGGCTTCAAATGATGAATAGGGGGTGTCATGTTCAAGAGCGACACTTACTGCCAATTAACACAAAGAT
>ML781689.1:1699466-1727504 GCA_009831015.1 Picea engelmannii | reverse complement strand
GGGGGGACTCTGGCCATCCAGATCTGCTCACTACTTACACTAAAGCATATTCACATCCTGGTTTAAGTTGACGTCTCATCTCTACATCCAACAGTCATTACAGACCCTGAGATCCCCCAAAAGAATCTTGTCCGATCATCGGGGTTTATCATTACAAGAATTCGAACTGTCGAATCCTCGATCCCTGGTTTCCCGATGTAGTAAATATCTCAACACGTGACCTCCATCAATCAGACGGCTCATATCTACTCAGGGGTTTCCACCATGGAAATCCCGACCTCTTGTCAACAGGAATCCCGATTCCACGATTCCCGATGAACCCATTCACCGATATGGTCCCTTATGTCTTAGCCCTCCAGGGATAGACCTTTTGGGTTCATACAACCTCCCTCTATATGAACGCAGTCATACCACCTATCGGGGCTTCGGGGTTCCAAATGCTAACAAACATTTGCCCACGGGATTGTCGATCCCTCAAATCTTGATTTTTCCGATAGGCTGACAGCTGGTCCCACAATGGCTCCTTCGTCCTTGTCAGGGTTTCGGGCTTCACAATTCTGAAATGCCCAAACCTCTTGTCACCAGGATTTCCCGATATCCCGATGACCAAAATGTCGATAGAAAACTTCCCATCGAGACTTTCCCCGACGACTCCGATTGCTGCCACACGTCCTCCTCTGATGGACGGTCCTGGTTAACTCTCGAGGTTTTGTGACTTCTGATGTCCTGGACGCCTCGTCCCTAGGACTTGTGAAATGTCAGACTCCGACTCCCTTCAGATCTATGACACGCGTCTCGAGTGAATGGACGGTTCAGATCGCTCCTCGCGTTTTTGAGACTTCTGATGTCCCGACTTTCACGACCTCAGGAACTCCGATTTCCCGAATGTCGATATCCCGACTCCCGATGCCTCGATCTCCGCCACGTGTCTCCACTGACAGACGGTCCAGATCGTTTCTGGGTACTTTCCCATGGAAATTCCTGATCTCATATCATCGAGACCTCTGATTTCCCGATACGTGAAATCCCGATGACCACGCCTCTCGTTGGGACTTTCAACCTCCTATTCATGAGGGCTTAACCCTCATGCATCTCCAAACAGATCCAATGGCTATCGGGTTCTTCAGCCAAGGTCTGACAGCTCATAATGGTTCCTACCCATGCATTCTTCCATGACTCGCTGGGCGTGGAAAAGATCCATGGTCCAAATACTCTCATGAACCTTGGGGGTCTACGGTCCTAAACTCTTCGCTACCCATGAAGACACAGGGAAACCCCGTGGTAAGACATTTAACGCCCTACTTCCTCCTACTAATCTAACGGTCATGGGTGACCGCAGATTCCCCCGATGAAATCTCGTCCATCCATGAGTACCTATAAGGTTAAGGTACCTAACATTCCATCTTTTCCTTCCAATCTATCGGTCGTGAGTGACCACAGGTCTCCCGATGGAATCTCATCCATCGATCTGTTACTTCATCCTTATATTGTCATCTCGGTTTTCAAGAAGATCGTTCCTCCTCATGCAGGGTCCCTAAGGCCTTGCGCCTTCACAACTTTCTTCCTGGTTCTCGAAGGTCTTTTCAAGGAAGGTATTTCTATGGGGAGGTTTAATCAGGGGGTTACCTGAGGCATATGAGGATGTCATCTTCCCGTGAACCAGACGTGAAGTCTGAATTTGATCAATACGCACGCAAATTATGAATTCATGAAGACATAAACATACGTAGTCTTTCCATCTAAATATACAACTACTCGTACTGATCAAAACATCATACAATCATTCTTATAATGAAATCATTCACAGTTTCATAGCTTATGAGCATAATTTTCAGAATAAGTACATATATGTATATATCAAGATACCAGAGGAAAAACACTTATCAGAGATAACACCAGGGTCAAGCAACTGCTGAGAGGGGTGCTTGTTTCCACCCAACCGTAGGCTTAGCGACTCCCAACAGATTTACCACTAGCCACCCCCGAGCTGAGACCATGATGCTGTGAGACTGCGTCTCTCTGTCTGCCAGTGGCCAGTAGCGAAGGTTGCAATCCTTCCTCTCTTCTATCACTCACTCTGCGTAATTCCAGATTTCCCCCTCGCATCCCCCCCTTTTCAAATCGCTTCTTCTATATGCCTTATCCTCTTGCAAGGTTGTGTGTGGCACGATTACCCTCGTGTCGATCAGGCCTGATGGCTCTAGGGACGGGTGGTTCACCATCCCATCCCTCATCAAGTCGTCCACCTACCAGTCTGCGAGACATTAAATTTGGGGCCAGCGAGCCGCTTTTGGTTCTCCGGGCCAGTGGAGTCCAAATACGGTATAAATACTCGGTGGAAGTTAATGCCACCTTTTCAGGTGCCTTCCACCGCCATCGTGCTACACATCCCTTCTCAGCAATCCTGCAATAAAATAAAAATGTTATTCATATTCATTGACCTTTTCCTCAAGGTCCATTTTCATCACATATTCATATTTATGAGTTTTCCATTGTTCTTGGCCAGTCTAGTTATATTTACATGCTGGGGGAAACAGGGTGTTACATCATCCATGGAACATCGACAGAAGAAGAATTTGAAGTCATTAAGTTTGTTGAGAACAACGCCCGTTTCCCACTTTTGTTAGGAAAGAATTAGATTGAGAAGGATCAGATCAGAAGGAAAGAAGAAGAAGAAGCCACAGAAAATAAAAAGAAAGAACTAAGGGACTTCATAGCTACAAAAGTAGATCAACTGATAGAAGAATGAGAGGATAAGTCAAGGCAGCCGAAGGCAAGAGAATTAACTGTCAGAGTGTAAGAAGGTTTGAAGGACCTATCCATGCAAGAAGAAAGTGTATCCACCCAAGAATCAGTAAGGAAAGGGATATTAACTTCAAACCCTTTAAGAGTACATCAACAATGCAAAATCACTACGATAGGAGAAAATAAGAATAAGAATGGGAAGAGAAATCCAGAAATAGCTAGAGAGGCACAGATCACAGGAAAGAAGGCAAGGAAGCTCAATAAGAAGAAAGGAAAGTTATAAAATCTACAATAAGTTACAGAGAAGACTTCGCAGGAGGTAGGTTTGTAGAAATTGAACCTCACAGGAACAACAAAACCACGCAGAATAGGAATTCACCTTGACGAAGCTATATGATCATTGGAGGCTATCCGACCGTTAGAACAACGCTCCAAACGGCTAGGAAATTCATTTATAAACGAATGGACTGCGTTTAGGACATTGAGACCACGCCATAACAGATGGATTCACATTGATGGACTTCGTCCTACCCATTGGAAGAATATGTTACGATACTTTCTTATTTAACCTATCTGACACTGTGTCGGGACCACTTTTTGCTACCTGTGATTATCTGAGAATTGATTGTGTTTTGAGCTATGATTTCAGACCTTATACATCGCGAAATTTTTTTTACCTCGCTATCCGTGCACCTACCCCAACTTATTTTTTAAGAGTGAGAATGTCGGTCGAGCGCACTGAGCTAGAGAAGTCAGTTGAAGAGGTTCTAAAGAAATTTATGGTTGATAAAGCCATGTCTGAAGGAATATAGGATGCTAGACAACTGAGAGGGGGGGGGGGGTGAATCAGTTGTTACTGTGCTTAAACAATTATATCCATTTTAAACTCATTACAGAACACTCAATGATGATCACAATAATTCAGGGAAGTAAGCAATAGAGTATTCAAAATCAATCACACACATGAAGTATACAGAGACATGTATTCCTCATGAAACCCATAAAGGGAGAAAACCTCTTCTTCTTAATATGATAAGTAGTCTTTATTTTTTGTACATTATCATTCTTATGAGCACCAACTCTTTGTGCAGCTACCACCTATGTTTTACAAGATGCAACTTGCTGGGAGCACCAACTCTCTGGTTTCTCTAGCACCCACTAGAAGGAAGCACCAACTTCCTGAGTGTTCCAACACCAACTTGATGGAAGCACCAACTTCCAGTCACACAAGCACCAACCTATGTAACATAGAACAATGGTTCTCCCTTGCATCACCCTACCACCCTGGTTTTTCTGGTTGCAACCAGATGGAAGCTACGACTCCCTGTGTTCAAGCACCCACTTGAGACTCTAAGGACAACAGTCCTCCCTAGCACCTCCCTACCACCCTGGTTTCTAAAACTTTGCTTGAATACTACTTTACAACAATATAGACATTTCAACACTTACCACTTCTTCTCTGTTTTTCAATTGTGGTCTGCTTCTTTCTATTCATGCTTAGCTCCACTTGCTGTCTCTTTCCATCTACTCTTCCTTTGTTCTTATCATGATCTTAAGTTCTTGTACAGTCTGTTGTTTTCACCATTTCTTCTCTGTCCAACTTATGTTCTTCATCTCTTCCTTTTCTCCCTCATTTCATGCTGTGATTTTCATTGCATATAGTTCAACTTATTTTTCAGAGAAACAACAACTTTCCTCTGCAACGACATCTTTCTTTTATTCATTCTCTCATCATCCGTTACACTTCGCATATCCAACGCTCATGTCAGGAATCTCAGAATGCTCAAGAGCCATGATTCCAATGTGCCAGAATGCTCAAGAACCATGATTCCAATGCCCCAGAACAATGATTCAGTTAGTGTAACTGAATCGTAATTGATCAAGAAACCACGAAGTGAAACAACAACCATTTGATCAGATTTAGTTTGATCAACGTCGTTGGATTATACACACAGAGGATTTTTTGACTTTTCAATGCGTAACCTCCGATGTGGAGTCTAGCAGCGCTAGCTCCTTCCCCTATCTTCCGTTGATGTTACCTTGGGCGATGATTTCATGTGATCATGCGATTGTGTGCATGTCCAAAGGTGGTTTGAATCAAACTACTTTTCATCCCACAATTTACCTCGAGCCTCCACGTGTCCTTTCTCCAAAACCATGGTTTCGATTGCAGCCCTTTCAAGAAACATTAAGACCCGAGCATTTTTTGGCCCCGCAATTGAGCATGATCATTTATCTCCAGTCCCTTAGTGATGCCACTCGATCAATAACTACTATTTTCCTTCCATTCCCCCTTCCGCGCACGTTCCTAGATCTCTACGATTCGTCGACACATAGCTTCCTTCCAAATCAATGGCTATGATTGATTCCAACCTTTCGGTCTTCATGAGTTTCAACTCTCAAATCTCGCTTTTCCCATATGAAAATCTTTCGGAGTGGAAGATCTATTGACACTTGTCTCCTTGAATCTATGATCAGGATCTCCTTCACGGGTCTAGCCTTCGGGACTTTCAATTCTCAAACTCTCGTTTCTTCTGTACGTCAATCTTCTAGAGTCGTTGATCTACAGACACCTGTCTGAATAGATCAGATGGTTTACACTTATCCTTTCAATGCTTAATCTTTCGGCTAGGAATTAATCAAGCATTGTGATGGATGGACACCATTTAATTTTATCCAATCGCTGACGGAAATTTAGGTGATTGAGATCTCAGATCTTAGCCCTTTCTTATCCTGTCCTTCCACTTAAGGTGAGCTAACAAATGAAGGATATTCGGATAATTGACTTCTCAATAATTTTTCCCCGCTTTTCCTATCCTTCCACTTAAAGTGATCCAACGATCATCGCATTTTCTCCAGATCCAACAGTCCTTATCCATTTCGGATTTTGGGCTTCGGTTAATTTGACTTTCTAGTTGCCAATTCTTCCGAAGTGAGATTCCCCGAATAGTAACCTCCTTGCAACTTTTGACGTGAACCAAATGTTGTTCGTCGATCATGTTCTTAGATCGATGGCTCGATCTATCTTCGATGCTTCTCTTCTAGCTTATCCCGTCCTATCGGGTATTTAGGTATTCAAATTCTCAGCAGTCCTAGTTTGTCCTGTGGAGATTCTGATTCTGATCACGTTTATGTATTACAGTTTCCCTTCTGAGATTTGATCTCTGCATATTGTTTGCTTCTCCACCTGAGCTTATGCTTTTATTATTTTCCATAGTTGTTTTTGTTCTTTCCATCAATGACAAGCACATGCTTCCTGTAAAACATGCCAACAATCTCCTCCTTTGGCATTGATGGAAACCCTAAAAGGCTGCACTACTCTGCTTAGACCTCCAACTGTAGCATCCAGAACACACCTTTTCCCCCCCTTTGACATCAATGTCAAAGAAAACATGCTCCCCCTAAGATGTTGCAATACTTTTTGGAGGTATCATATATTCAACCAACACATACTCCCCCTGACAGGATGGACTCTCTTAGGTGAGAGAAGGGGTGACACCCAACTTCTGATGAAGATATTCAAATGGTGTCTTGGCTAGGGGTTTAGTAAAGATGTATGCAATTTTTTCTATGGTTGGAATGTATTTCAGCTGAAAAACTCTGGTTGTAACCTGCTCTTTGAGAAAATGATATTTTATTGGTATATGCTTAGTCTTTGCATGTAGAACAAGATTCTTGGAGACACTAATGGCACTGGTGTTATCACAATGAAGTGGAATTGGATCAGTATACGTTACCTTCAAATCTGCAAGAGTTTGTATCATCCATAATATCTGAGTGCAACAAGTAGCAACAACAATGTACTCTTCCTCTGTAGTTGATAATGAAATAGATCCCTTCTTATTACTAATCCATGCTACTAATGAATCAACTAAGAAGAATGCACCTCCATTGGCGCTCGTTCTCTCATCCAAACAGTTTTCCCAATCAACATCTGAATATGCAGTTAATTGAAAATTCTGATTTGTAGGATACCAAAGACCATAAGTCATTGTACCCTTCAAATATTTGAATATCCTTTTGATAACTGCTAAATGACTTTGTTTAGGAGAAGACTGATACCGACCTACCATTCCAATGACTTGCATTATATCAGGACAAGATACTGTGATGCATAGAAGAATGCCTATCATTGATCAATATGTTCTTTGATCAACATTAGGTGAAATAACATATTTACTGAGCTTGCAACCAACCACCATAGGTGTGCTCACAGGTGTAGAATCTTCCATTTGAAACCTCTTTAACATATCTTTCAAATACTTTTTCTAAGAGATAAATATCCATGCAGAACTCTGATTGATTCGTAAACCAAGAAAATATGATAGTTTTCCTATCATGGACATCTCAAACTTAGTCTGCATTGAATTAGAAAACCACTGAACTAAAGGGTCATTAGTGCATCCAAAAATAATGTCATCTACATAAACCAAAACAACTAATAAATCATCACCTTCAGACTTAATTTATAGATTACTGTCAACATTACCTTTCTTGAACCCTTTGTCCTATAGAAATTTGTCCAGTCTATAATACTAGGCTCGTGGTGCCTGTTTCAGTCCATATAATGCCTTTTTCAACTTACAGACATAGTCAGTATTATCTATCAGTGAAAATACTTCAGGTTTCTCCACATATACATCTTCTTCTAGATCTGCATTAAGAAATGTTGACTTGACATCCATCTGATATACTTTAAAGTTCTTATGACATGCATAGGAAAGAAACATTCTAATGGCTACCAATCTTGCCACTGGTGCAAAGGATTCATCAAAATCTAGTCCTTCAACTTGTGCATACCCCTTACAGACCAATCTGGCTTTATTCTTAACAATTTGTCCTTGTTCATTCATTTTGTACTTAAACACTGATTTGGATCCAATTACATTCTTATCTGCAAGTCTAGGAACAAGCTCCCATGTATTGTTCTTCTCAATATGATCCAGTTCCTCATTCATTGATTTTAATCAATTTATATATTTACTGGCTTCATTAAAGTTATTGGGTTCCACCATGGATATGAAGGCTATATGTGATTGCTCGGTGTCTTTGATTATTCTTCCCCTGGTTTGTACACCTTTGTATTTCTCACCAATTATTTGATTTGCGGGATGATTCTTTTGAGTAATTTTGGAGGAAGGATTTGATGTTGTCTGCTGATTTGAGTCTGCCTGAGTATTTGTATCTTCATCTGACTCGGAGTCTTATTTTTCTGATTCTTGGACCTGTTCATCTTCAGCTTCAGCTGTGTCCTCTGTAGCAGACTCAATATTGCTCACCTCTCTTACCATGACTCCTTCATCAACCTTTAAATCAATGCAAACAACTAATTTATACAATATTTTATTAAAGCATCTATATACTTTACTATTGGTAGCATATCTTAAGAAGATGCTTTCATCAACCCTATCATCATACTTTCCAAGGTTTTCATTATTATTCTTTGTGCAACACTTACTCCCAAAGAATTTGAAGTGTTTGATTGAAGCATGTCTTCCATACCAGAGTTCATAAGGTGTCTTGTCACTGTGTGGTCTGAGGTGGGTTTTGTTAAGAATATGGACTGTTGTGTGTATTTCTTCTACCCAGTAGGTTTGACCAATGTTCTTCTCATTCATCATTGACTTGGCCATTTGCTGAATTATTCTATTTTGCCTCTCAACTACTCCATTTTGTTGTGGAGTTCCTGGGATTGTGTATTCTCTCTTGATCCCATGTTTATCACATAATTCCTTGAAATAACTTGACATAAATTCTCCTCCTCTGTATGATCTTACTACCTTTAACTTGTTGCCTATTTGATTCTCAGTTAAAGCCTTAAATATTTTAAATTTCTCAAATGCTTCATCTTTTTCTTTGAGAAAAGAAACCCAAGTGAGTATGGAGTAATCATCAATGATCAACATGAAGTAGTTTTCATTCCCCGTGCCTTCCTCTCTTGATGGTCCACATAAATCCACATGAACTAATTGGAGTTGTTTCTCTGTTGAAGTAGATCTCTTGGATTTAAATTGTGTCCTAGTTAGCTTTCCTACTTGGTAGGGTTTACACACAAAAT
Source organism: Picea engelmannii (assembly GCA_009831015.1). Taxonomy (NCBI): domain Eukaryota; kingdom Viridiplantae; phylum Streptophyta; class Pinopsida; order Pinales; family Pinaceae; genus Picea; species Picea engelmannii. The sequence continues at coordinate 1,718,701 of ML781689.1, read as the reverse complement.
CTTGTGGCTTTTATATTCTTGGAAGATATTTTATTGCCTCAACATTTTTGAGCTTGATTAAGTGGTCAAAGTTTAGATGTCCAAGTCTCCTATTCCATAACCATCTTTCATCATGTTTGCTTAGATGACACTCTTCTCTATCTTCTTTCAGCACATATACATGATTATTTGTCCTTATGCCTTTAGCCACCATTTGTACTAAGTTTACAAACTTTATCTTACAATATTTGGAAGTCAACACCACTTCACATCCTTTGTCACACATTTGACTTACACTGAGAAAATATGTTTCAACCCATCTACAAGTAGAACATCCTGGGCTTTTCCTTTACCATTACTCAAACTCACCATCCCTTTACCCTTGATTTTACCTGGTTCATCATTTCCAAAGGCCACATTTCCTGTTTTTCTTTTACTTATAGACATAAAATTATCCTTGTCTCCAATCATGTGCTTGGAACATCCACTATCTATATACCAGGGGTTTTATCCTTGGATCTTCTTTGTAATACTTTAGATGATAGTTTGCAGCTTTGTGGCTGAAGTTATGACAATTATAAAATTCGAGATCAATGTTCAATAGGACAAAGTGATTGGTGCAACTTTGTCTACTCATTGGATGTTTAGTTCTATGTTGCAAATATTGTTTATTTCTTGATCTCCTCAGTTGCATGTCTCTAATCTTAATTTGGCAATTTGCAATCTTATGACAAAAATTAGAGTAGTAAAAACAATAACCATGGAAGAAATTTTGGTACCTGAAGGATGGACTTATTCTTGGCATTTGTTGCTCCATCTTCTGATATCTTTGTTTTTTATCAGGGATCATCTTGTCTTTATTAGATTTTGGTGGAAGAGTACTCACATGGTCTGATTGTCTGTTGACTTGGAACTTGATCATCTTTACTAGATCTTTGCTTTCTGGTTGTTTGCTGCTTGAACCACTTACATAGCCTAAACCAATCTTCAACAAAGGAGATCTTTGTTTTCTCAGAATGTCGTTTAGTTCTGTTGAGGCTTTAATGCTTGGAAGATTTTGGAGATACAATGCTTTAAACTTCTCCATCTCTTTTCTGGTTTTTACTACCTCTTCTTCCAAGGCTTCACATCTTGCCTTCTTCTCTAATAATTGTTGTTGTAGAATGTCCTCTATTTTCTTTGCCTCTTATAATTCCACTTTTAGTAGGGAAAACTCTTCATCAGGTTTTTTACTGTCTTTCTCGAACTGTATCAACAATTGTTTTTTTTTTTCTTCTTAAATCTGAGTCTAGCAATTTCTTCTAGGGAACTGATCAGTTCTCCTTCCAAGTCAACCACATATTCTTCATCATTAAAATCACTTCCTATGCTTTTATTATCATAATAATATTTGGCCATAAGCATAAAGTCATTAACCTTATATTCACAAGCAGAATCATTATATGTGTCTCCTGAAGAGTCATCATTGCTTACACATAAACTTTTCTTTTTACCAAATCTCTTGGATTTGTACTTCTCTTCACCTTCAATGTTCTAGTCCTTCTTCTTGTGTGGACACTTAGATGCAAAGTGACCTATATTTCCATAGTTAAAAAATTTGAAGGGCAACTTGCCTTGGTACTTGCTTGATCCTTTCTTTAGTCTTCTCACAAATTTTGCTTCAATTTCATCAGGCTCAGAATCCTTATTCTTATCTACTTTAAATGATGCTTCTCTAGAGGTGGGTTTATCTTTACCTATCCTCATTTCATAAGCAGTCATAGTTCCTAGGAGTTGTTCAATAGCCATAACTTTTAGATCATTAAGTTTTTCTATAGCAGAGACCTTTGGGTTGAACCTATCTAGCAGAGATCTCAAAATTTTCTGAACTAAAGAGGCTTCCTTGAGTTTTTCACCAAGTCATTTCATTGCATTTACTAGTTCTTCAACTCTCAGAAAGTACTTCCCAACAATTTCATCCTCTTTCATCTTTAGCTGTTCAAACTGTAATCTGTAGGTTTGAAGGTTGGAATCCTTTACCTTCTCATTACCTTCATAACTTCTAACGAGTGTGTCCCACATTCTTTGGCAAATTCTAAGTGCATAACTTTTACAAATTCTACTTCTGCAAGCCCACTCAGAATAACATTCATAGACTTAGCATTGAAGATGAATTCTATCTTTTCATCCTTAGAAGCTAGTGCAACTGGCTTTACATAACTAGTCTCTACCACATCCCATACATTTGCATCTAAATCCATTATGTAGGTTCTCATCTTAACTTTCCAGAAATCAAAGTTTGTTCCATTGAACAGGGGGGCCTTATTGGTTGAAGTTCCTTCATGGCTAGACATTTTTAAGCTCTAGGATATGCCCTTAGATAAAAGGAACCCACTCTGATACCAATTGATAGACAACTAAGAGGCGGGGGGGGACTGGATCAGTTGTTACTGTGCTTAAACAATTATACCCATTTTAAAGTCATTACAGAACACTCAATGATGATCACAATAATTCAGGGAAGTAAGCAATAGAGTATTCAACATCAATCACACACATGAAGTATACAGAGACATATATTCCTGAGGAAATCCATAAAGGGAGAATAAATCTTCTTCTTAATATGATAAGTAGTATTTATTTTCTTTACATTATCATTCTTATGAGCACCAACTCTTTGTGAGGCTACCACCTCTGTTTTACAAGCTGCAACTTGCTAGGAGCACCAACTCTCTGGTTTCTCTAGCACCCACTAGAAGGAAGCACCAATTCCCTGAGTGTTCCAGCACCAACTAGATGGAAGCACCAACTTCCAGTCACACAGGCACCAACCTATATAACAGAGAACAATGGTTCTCCCTTTCACCACCCTACCACCCTAGTTTTTCTGGCTACAACCATATGGAAGCTACAACTCCCTATGTTCAAGCACCCACTTGAAACTCTGAGGAAAACAATCCTCCCTAGAACCTCCCTACCATCCTGGTTTCTAAAAATTTGCTTGAATAATACTTTACAACAATACAAACATTTAAACACTTACCACTTTGTCTCTATTCTGCAATTCCAGTATGCTTCTGTTTGTTCATGCTTGGCTCCACTTGCTTTCTCTTTCCATCTGCTCTTTCTCTATTCTTCTCATGATCTTAAGTTCTCATACAGTCTGTTGTTTTCACCATTTCTGCTCTGTCTAGATTATGTTCTTCATCTTTTCCTTTTCCCCCTTAGTGCATGCTGTGATTTTCATTGCATACAATTCAACTTCTTTTTCAGAGAAACAACAACCTTCCTCTGTCACGACATATTTCTTTTAATCATTCTCTCATCATCCATTACACTCTGCATCTCCAACGCCCATGTCGGGAATCTCAGAATGCTCAAGAGACATGATTCCAATGCCCCAAAACAATGATTCATTTAGTGTAACTGAATCATAATTGATCAAGAAACCACGAAGTGAAATAGAAACCCTTCGATCAGATTCAGTTTGATCAACACTGTTGGATTATACACGTAGAGGATTTTTTGAATTTTCAATGCGTAACCTCCCATGTGGAGCCTAGCAGGGCTAGCTCCTTCCCCTATCTTCCGCTGATGTGACCTTCGACGATGATGTCATGTGACCATGCGATTGCGGGCACGTCCAAAGGTGGTTTGAATCAAACTGTTTTTCACCCCGCAATTTACCTCGAGCTTCCACGTGTTCTTTCTCCAAAACCATGGTTTCGATTGCGGCCTGCTCAAGAAAAATTAAGACCCGAGCATGTTCTGGCCCTACATTTGAGCATTACCGTTGATCTCCAATACCTTGGCAATGCCACGTGATCAACAAATTCTATCTGCCTTCCTTTCCTCCTTCCACGCGCAATCCCAGATCTCCACGATCCGTCGACACATAGCTTCCTTCCAAATCAACGGTTACGATTGATTCCGACCTTCCGATCTTCTGGAGTTTCAACTCTCAAATCTCACTGTTCCCATATGAAAATCTTCCGGAGTGGAAAATATATTGACACTTGTCTCCCTGAATCTACGACCAAGATCTCCTCCGCGAGTCCGGCCTTCGAGACTTTCAATTCTCAAACTCTCGTTTCTTTCGTACGTCAATCTTTCGGAGTCGTTGATTTGCAGATACCTGTCTGAACATATCGAACGGTTTACACTTATCCTTTCACTGCTTAATCCGTCGGCTAGGACTTAATCAAGAATTGTGATGGATGGCCACCATTTAATTCGATCCAACGGTTGAAAAAAATTCGGGTGATCGAGATCTTAGATATCAACCCTTTCTTATCTTGTTCTTCCACTAAAGGTGATTCGATGGTTGACGGATATTTGGATAATTGACTTCTCAATCATTTTTCCCCTCTTATCCTATCCTTCCACTTAAATTGATACAACGATCATCAAATTTTCTTCAAATCCGATGGTCCTTATTCATTTTGGATTTCGGGCTTCGAGTAATTCAACTTTCAAGTTGCCAATTCTTCCGAAGTGAGATTCCCTGAACAATAACTTGCTCGCAACTTTTGACGTGAACCAAATGTTGTTCGTCGATCATGTTCTTAGATCAATGGCTCGATCTATATTCATTGTTTCTCTTCTATCTTTTCCTGTCCTTCCACTTAAAAGTGATCCAACGACTATCGGGTATTCGGTTATTCGAATTCTCAACAGTCCTGGTTTGTCCTGTGGAGATTTTGATCTTGATCACGTTTCTATACTACGCTTTCCCTTATGAGCTTTGATCTCTGCATATTGTTTGCTTCTCCTCTTGAGCTTATGATTTTACTATTTTCCATCGGTGTTGTTGTTCTTACCATCAATGACAAGCACACGCTTCCTATAAAACATGCCAACACAGGCGTCTTCGACTAGGGGACTGCAGGCTTCCCCGTCGACTAGACATCGTTCGAGCCGTGTCAACCCCGCTACTGAGAAGTGATGTAAGCATCACGATGATCTAGCTAACATGAATCAGATCCCATAGGTCTTACCCAATTACATCTGCAGGAAGTGCGAGACCAGAGGGAGGATGCCATTAAGAGTGTAATGCAAAGAATAAGATCCCTCGCTTTAGAATGTAAGAAACTAAGTGAAAGGAGGGCATAGACCGACGAACACCTCATGGAAGACCCAGAGATTAGAAATTTGGAAGCGTAGCTACATGAGGCATAGCAACAGGCAATGATAGTTCAAGCGTAGATGAAGTCACTCAATGTGATTGAGAGAATGAGGAGATCACAAGAACAACGCGCAGCCCAACAACAAATTACTGTCATCCAGGGCAGAGTCATGGAGGTGACACAGAGGCTACAATCAGTGTAGGATGAAGATTACGTGGTGTTTGAGGAGATCGAAGGACAAGTTTCGCAACTGGACCAAGTGGTTGCGACAGTGGAACAAAGCTTGGAAGGGCCAGTGATAGAGAAAATGATCAAGGAGTTCGCTGAGTAGGAGGATTAGGCAAAGAAATAGGTTGAGGCAGCTCAAGCTAAGCTCAAGGCCCTCGAAGTAGCGTTTCCCAGTTCTGAGTGACTCAGGACGAGTCACAGGTGAGTGTTGGGGGCATGTTGGCCCTCGACCAAGTTTTGAGGAAACATTGGTCGGGTTTGACCACTTTTTGGACTTCCACAGGCTGGTCGAAGATGGAGCGACCAGGCAGAACTGAGATTGCGGGATCTCACTTATTTTGTGAACCTAGTAAGGGGTTCATTAAGGTTTATGTAATGGGTTATGGGAAGTCGGCCCATGGGTTCTCCCATGTTTAGGCCTTGTTGTAAATGTATAAATAAGTAGCTAGGCGATGTAAGAAAGAGATAGTTGTTAGTATTGTCTTAGTGCAAGAGTGTCAATAGATTGCAAGGCTAAGTTCAAGTAGTTTTTGGGTTTCTTAGTGCAACAGAATGCGGATATAAGGCTCTGTTCTTGTAAAGAGGAGTTGGCTCTATGCCTTGACCTAAATTTGGGAAGGTGGATCTAGTGCTTAGTGTGCAGGTCACCTGTCCAGTGCAAACCTTGACTCTGTTTCTTAGTGCATAGGAGAAGATGAATGTAAGAGATTGAGTAGAATAATAGAAGAAGAAGTCGTTGGTGGACGTAGCCCCACACTAGGGTGAACCACGTAAATCTTGTGTTGATGGTTTTATTTGTGCTATGATAGCTAGGCTTTGAATCTGTTTAGTGCATTGAATGTTATGAATGATAGATAGATCTATGAATTCTTAGTGATTTATTGATGATTGAATGAATGTTAGATCTGATTCAGTGTTATGTGCTAAATGGTTAGATCACTTGATATTTATTGGTATTGCACCGAACTGTAATTAGGGTTTGATCTGCGATGTGAATGAGGCTAATATATTAATGCATATTATTCCTAAGTACTCTGCGAAGTGTTGTAATCATAGATCTATGTCCCATCTTGGTTGTAGACACCTGAGTCCTGTAACCCCCCTGCCTCTACCTCGGGTGAGACTTCACCTGCTTCGTAGGTGTTGCCGAAAGGGCCGATAGTTAGGGTTTTGTTGGTGTGTTTTTGAAGTGTTGAACCCTAGGTCTGCCCCTGTGCCAACAGAGACACATGTGACTTGTCAACTCAACTTCTTTGGTGCTCCACCTTGCCATTCCTGCTATTACTTGGAAGGTAAGTCATGAAACTTGCCATTTTTCTCTGGCTCCCAGAAGCTACCCTTACCTTTCCTCCCACCACCATTATTTTCCACTTCTGGTCATCATTTTCATCCCTCCTTCCTCCATGCCTAGAGACAGAGGTAATCCCAAGCGCGAGCTGACATACTTCAGTTTTTTTTCCATGCAGTGCATGCTTAGCTCCTCCTCTCCTTCCATGTCGCATATTTTTTCCACCACCAACCCCAATGGCTCTCCTAGAATGTCCTCTCCTTCCTCTGCTCAAAATTGGTTGGACGATACTCCTCCCAAGACTTTTGTTGAGGAAGAGCATCCTCTAATCTCACTACAAGCTCCCCCAGCCTCCCTCCTTATCTCATCTTCTGATATTCTATATCCACCCTGCAATTCTAGACCGCTTACACCTGCAATTGATTCTTCCTTGGCAATGGGTACTTGCATAGTTGAAGAAGAACTTCCACATGCCGAGGAGACTAAGGAAATTCCACTAAGCCGACCTCCATCGGTTTCAGATTAAACGCCAGAGACTCTCAACATTTGTCGCCTCTCATAGGAGCACATGGACTTGATTTTCGACATACAAAGAGATATGGCATAACAACTCCACCTCCACACCATTCTCAGTCGATGCTTGGACATGTTGTTAGATGCTCTCTCAGGCGAGCCAGAAAAATGAAGGTGTCTGAACTACTACCAACCTTTCTTCTTTGTTCCTACATGGCCTCGACCTCCTAGAGATGATGGCACCATAGGTTCGCCTATTGTTTAATTTAGTTTATCTTCTTTGTTTCATTGATTTTGCTCATAGTGTTTACAAAGGAAGACTTAGGAATGTTTTTTTTAGTTACTACTCTCTCAAACTTCAAGAAACAACACGATATTTAGCCACTTTTTCTGGTTTCCATATGTATGACAGAACCAGTAGCAGATTTTTTCCATATATAATGACAACATTTTAAGGCAATAAAAATATTTACTTAAAAAAACACTTAAATTATGTTTTAATTTGAAAAAAATATTCTTTAACTTTGCTTTGGTTTTCATATTTCACACCTCTTTAGTAATTATAACAATTGCTCCATTGTTTGTTTTTCTTATTTGAAAGTGCATAAGCATTTGCACAAATACATATTTACCAAACATTGGTTACAATTATAAACAATGAAATTTTGTTGAATATTATTATAATTTGAACGTAAATAAGCATTTGCACAAATACATATTTACCAAACATTGGTCTATAATTATAAACAATGAAATTTTGTTGAATATTATTATAATTTGAACGTAAATAAGCATTTGCAAAAATACATATTTACCAAACATTGGTCTATAATTATAAACAATGAAATTTTGTTGAATATTATTATAATTTGAAAATTTATATATATATATATATATATATATATATATATATATATATATATATATATATATTAATTATTTATATTTCACTCGTAATTCTGGAAGCACTGGGAATTCTAAAGCAATTTTGATTTAATTTAATTAAAGTTTTAAATTTTTTCCTTTTAAAAATAATTTTGATTATCCAATCTTTTATATATATATGCTTACTCAAATTCAGTCTAATTAAACATTTTTCAATCTAATTAAAATCTTAAATTTATTTTTATTTTTATTTAAAATAGATTAATATTTAAATTTATAAAAAATTAGTACATAACTATAATGATTTGAAGTGTTTGGAAAATTCAACTTTACTTAACTTTTATTTTTAAATCTTCTTCAATTTTCAAAAACAAGTGTACGGGAATACATAATTAACAAATATGCATGTATGCCATTTCAAATGATGGAATCTTTGAAAACCCCTTTAAGAAGTTTGGATATGATTATGATGGTTCCTTGTCACAATTTAGTTTCGTATCCAATAAAATTGGAAATTCATTTTAATAAATTTGGTATATTTACTCCGAAAGGCGTATACCTATTAATAATGGGCAGATTTAATAGGGGTTTAGTGCTTAATAAGTTTTCTATGGACAGGATTAAATATGGCTGGAATATTCTTAGTAGTCACACAAAATAAATGGCTGTGATTTCAATCATTAATTTCCTAGCTATTATAAAGACATCAGTGTATGTGTTTACTTTTTTACATTTACCTAATCATATTTAAAAATTACTTTGATAGCTAACTGATTGCCACATAAGTGATTAACAGAAATTAAAATATTAACACCAGATAAATGAAGCCCAACAATTTATTTATTAATAGATAATAAAATTTAATATATTCTTTTAAGAATTCGTTTTATCTTCTGAACCTTTAGGGGTTCACCAACAACTATTTTACTGCTGTGCCAGTATTAGTTTATGTTAAGGAACTATAGTAATGAGTTGGTTATTGACCAATTATTAGTTGGATCATTAACTATTTTTTTTTATTGTTTTAAAAGTTGAATTTATAAAAATAGCAATAATAATTTTATTTACATTAAAATAAATTTAAAAGGTTCATTTTTCTTACATGTTATTGGCATTTAAACTTGAAAGCGTTGTTGTTGGGGTGGCTGTGTGCATTAATATTTTTATCTCATCAAGATAAGATTCACGATCCCCTAGCTGCATATTGATTAATCTATCACTGCAAACTGACACTTTAACTTGCTTTGGATCTCGATCCCCTATTATTCTATCACATGCAAATTGATTATTCTATCACATGCAAATTGACTACTTTATCCGGGCGAGTGTGCATTAATATTTTCATCTCATCTGAATCAGATTCACGATCACCTAATATTGCATTAATATTTTCATCTCATCTAAATCAAATTCACGATTTGATTCACGATCCCCTAATATTGCATTAATATTTTCATCTCATCTGAATCAGATTCACGATCCCCTAGCTACATATTGATTATTCTATCACCTGCAAAATAACACTTCTCTGCATATTGATTATTCTATCACCTGCAAACTAGCACTTTAACTTGCTCCGGTTTTGGATCCCCTATTATTCTATCACCTGCAAATTGATAAAATTTAAATAACTTTGCACCTTATACTTCTTATTTATCTTATACTTGTTATCCTTCTCTACCTTGCAGATGATTGTCTCACCGTCTCACAACACCGACTGTCCTTCTCTCCCAAAGCTTATCATCCTCACCACACTGGCTCGCTGCTATGACAAAGCTTTACCAACAAGGTTGAGAGTTGTTACTATATCAATTGCCATGCACATAAAACTTCTACATAGACTATGGTGTAGTATAGTAAATTTGTTGAAGATAATCAATATGTTTACTTTTATCTTTACCTTCAAGTTTATGTGTACCAGCTTAGTTGAAGCAAGATCATGTGTACCAACTTACTTGAAGCCGTGAGGTAAGTAATTTTAGAATTATTTGTTTATTCAAATTGCATCTACCAAAAAAAACTAGTTTGTAGTGCAATCTAGTAAATTTGTTGAAGATAATCAATAATATGTTTGACATGGAGAAAACTTACTTTTCGCTTACCTGCAAGCCAAAAGGAAATTTGCCTAGAGATTCAATATCGTCCTCTGTGCAGATTGTCATTATTTTTTGAAACATATCCCTTGTATATCACAGAAGCACACGCCCAACTCTGTATTTTGAAATCTTGTATAATATAAAAACACACTACATACATGATGCAATCTAAAAAAAAAAACCCATAAACTAATCTCAGAAAACTTCAAATAGGCTAGGCTAGATTAATAGAGGATAGATAGACTAGTATATATATATGTTGGAATGTGACAACTAATTCACAGTTGTTTTCAACAAGATAATATTCTTGGGTTTTAGTTAAAATTAATTAGCAAGAATAGGGGAAGCATTTAATGTATTCAGTTTTATGTAACTAAAGGAGAAATGGCTTAAATATGTAGCTCATAGAGGCAAATATTGAGTTGGGGCTTCAATCCCTCTTCGGGGTTTCCTAGTTGCCAATCTATGGTTGTAATCTCCTGGTTTCTGCTAATATATTGATTCTGCCATTGTCCCGTGGATGTTTCCCTTTGGAGGTTAGAGGGTTTTATCACGTAAATCCCTTATCTTATGTGTGATTGAATGGATGTGTGTTTGTCTCTTTGTTTTCTGCATTCTCTATTGCATATGTGCGATCTCTGTGGGTGTTTCAGACCTAACAAGTGGTATCAGAGCATTGGTAAGGAGATATGTGTCTCAGATCGATGATTGCTGGAGTGAGGAGTTACCTGCGTGTGAGAGGTGGTCGTAGAAGTATACACCCTTTATGTGGAGGATGTTGCTGCAGTATTGGCCTGGAATAACTGTGCCATCAAAAGAGAGTTCAAAGGCAATGTGTGGAGAACTTACGACCTATGTGCTAGAGCAACCATTGTTGAAGTAATTGTTGTGTAATCGCTGAGGAGAGACCAATTCATGTGTGTGTCGAGGAGTGAGTCGATCGCTGTTGAAGGAGAGAGTACACCAAAGGAGACATGTCTGGGTTCTTTCCGAATTCTTCCCTTTGAGAATCGCTATCTGGGAATCGAGGTTTGAAGAAAAAATAAAACATTTCATAGACTACAGCTTTGAACGGCAGGGCGGTATGAGGTTTATTTAGAGGGTGTTTGACAGAATTGGTGAAGGGATTTTCAAATTTGGCTAAGGAGTCCCATTCAAATTTACAAGGCATTAGAATGGGGCACGAGGATACAGAAGGGATGATCCACGTGTTTGTTGTCGTGGAGAGTTCTGAAAGTGAGAGTGGAGAGTTCTGGTGCATTGGAGTTAATGAGAAGGAGATCTGGGTGGAAGGCCGCACTATTCCATCGTGTGAGAGAGCCGCATTGTCTTGGGCAACTGGAGTATCTATTTGGAGGTCGCCATTGTGTTATTTGTGAGGGATGCCGGTGTTCTGCCCACATTATTGGGAGTCAATCCCATGATCTTAGTTCAATTGATATCCTTATGAGATCAGGACCGCCAGTGTGTTCACCTTGGTTCGGATCGGATAAAGTAATCCAATAGTAGATTCTTTCTGGTGGACGTGGAGAAAATAACTGCCAAGTACAGATTGGACATCGATCTGGTCAAAAATTGCATAGAGGATCCATTCTCTTGATTGCTGGAGAAACGTGAGTGAGAGAGTCATGGATCTGCCCTGCAAGGAAAGCTGCCATTAATCACTTTAGAAAGGTTGTTGAAGTAGCCGTTTGTCCGCTGTTGAAAGTAGAGCCGCCATATGAGGAGTCATGTCACATGATATGTTTGGTATAAATATTTGTATTAAGAGTTCACTTCTATTTATATATTGTGGAATTGATTTCAATATAAGGTTCTTTGGATAATTAAAAGGTTCTTTGGATAATTAAAAGTGAAGTTACAAAAATTGAAACATAAGGAGAGCTATGGTGTGGTACTTTTGTGGAATTTAATGGGTTATTGGCAGAGTTCGGTTGATCCTTGTGGCAACAATAATAGTTTGCTTGGAGGTCTCATGGGTTGACACAAGAAATTTCTGTGAAGGGATAATGTTCATCATAAAGGGACAGTAAATGGAGCATTGGAAGACAAGCATGGTGAAGCAAGGGGATGTGATGGTAAATGGAAACAATGGTGATAGTAAAGTTACTATGTGAACATTTTTTCTTTGGAGTTGTAAATTAAACGATTGCATGTAAATGGGCATATGACTGTAAGCCCTGATTATGCAAGCATACCCCTGGGCTATTGGGGCGCCTATGAAAATTCTAGATATAGGTTTAGGTAGACCAAAGAGGGGTGGAGGCATGTATGTGTGGATTAACTTTGACTCGGTAAATGAGTCATGAGTTAAAATTTGTCTTAGGTAAAAAATGGTGGGTTTCAGGTCCATGTTTTTTCTTTTTGGTAGCATGTGGTATTGTGTCCATGATATTGCATAAAATGATGTCTATTCAAAAGCTAAGTGAAACTCCATTGTAAATGAGCCTGGAGGTAAGTGACAAAAGCTTACTTGGTTGCCTTGGTCAGATTTTGGTCAAGGGGATGTTCATGTTAAGGTTGATGTAGGACTCCATTGAAAGTTGCCTGGAGGTGAACTTGTGTCAAGATCACTTGGTTGGCTTTGTCTACTTTTGGCGAAGGTCTCGAATACAGAGTTCGAGGTGGAGAACTGAAGCTACTTAGGATCGTGACAAGAGAGTTGTTTTCAAAGCTCAAGTAATTATTATATGGCCTGGATCTAGACCAGGCAATTGTACAAGATGTTGATTCCTTCATGGCGAGCCAATATTTACAAGAAGTGAACGTAACCATTGTGTTTATGGTAATCACTATTTTGGTGTTTAGATTGTTGAAAATATGCTTGTAGCAAGCAATAGCATGGTTAAGATCAATAGGTTGGCTCAGTTGACTTGGATGTTTGAGTTGAAGGATCTGGGAGAAAAAAAACAATCTTGAGCATAGAAATTCACAGAGATGGGATTGATGGTAAGTTTTGGGTTATCACAACTTGAGTACATGGTAACAATACTCAGGAAATTCGGTATGAATGATGTGAAACTGGTAAAATATTTTTTGGCTTTTCATTATAAATTTTCTTCAGGTTTGTGTCCAAGTGATGAAGAAGAAAAGGGTTATATGTCTCGTGTATGGTATGCTAGTAGAAAGATTGATGATTGCGATGAAATGATAAGATATTTCACGTGCAGTTGGTGTTGTGAGTGGTCACATGACAAATCCAGGTGGAGCAGTGAAATGGGTGCTTTGGTTCTGAAAGCACCAGTATCACCTATCTTCAGCTTGCAAGAAGGTGATGAATGGACAATGGCATGACATCAGGTTAATTATTTTCAAGGTGGAGATTGTTGGAATGTGACAACCAATTCACGGTTGTTTTCAACAAGATAGTATTATTGGGTTTTAGTTAAAACTAATTAGCAAGAATAGGGGCAAAAAATTCAATGTATTCAATTTTATGTAACTGAAGGAGAAATGGATTAAATATGTAGCTCGTAGAGGCAAATATTGAGCTGGGCCTTCAAGCCCTCTCCGAGGTTGCTTGGTTTCCAAGCTATGGTTGTAATCTCCTGGTTTTTGTTAATAGATTGATTCTACCATTGTCCTGTGGATGTTTCCCTCTAGAGGTTAGAAGGTTTTACCACGTAAATCCTTTGTCTTCTATGTGATTGAATGGATGTGTGTTTGTCTCTTTGTTTTCATGGATGTGTGTTTGTCTCTTTGTTTTCTGCATTCTCTGTTGCATATGTGTGATCTATGTGGGTGAGTATCTTCATCTTTGATATTTCAATGTAGAAGTATAAACATAACTTATATATAAGCCTAAAGTCTATAACATCAAGGCTTGTGTCTGACTAGCTTGATTATGTGGCTATTTTTTTTTAGTGATAAACGTCTTGAAGCACGTGCCCACTTGCTTAGTTCTTCGTGAAAAAATATATCAAGCACAAATTTCTTATTAAAGATGCATAGATTTGTTTTGTGCTGCACTAAATAGAATGAGAGAACCCACGTTGGAATCCTAGGAAGATTTTCTGAGTGGATAAATTGTTGAAAATAAAACTAAAAATGTGTGGAAAATCTGAGCGTATAGCATAGTAATAAATCTAGGCTATATTTCCAGGACAACAAATTTTTATTTATCTTCGTTTGATTCTAATGTAAGCTATGCAGTCTCAGAGACATGTTGTTGTTAACCCTGTTGTATCTAGAAGTGTGAGTGACGTTGGGTTACTTTATCCCAAGAGGAGTTCAATGGTGTGTGGGACCAAGAGGAGGTTGCCAACATAGTTGGGCCTGGTCACACGTATGGATGCCTAATATCCCTCTTCATAAATAATGACCCAAGCAGAGAGTTGGTAATGACACAGGCAGTTTGGGTTAAGCTCCCAGGGCTTCTTTCGGAGCCGTGGAAGGAATAAATCCTGGAAAGCATTGGAAACGTTTTAGGTAGGTTCATAACCTTGTGTCCAAATAACTATTATAATTCTGATAGAATTGTAGCAAAACTTTGTACTGAATTAGAGCTCAGGATAGGATTTCCTGAGTCCATAGAAACCTCATATGTTAACTAGAGTTTTGTTTAAAGGATTTATTCTAAAAACGTTCCCTCGTTATGTCAGTACTGCCAATAGTATGAGAAAATGAAACCTGAGTGCCTTCTTCTCATGTCAAACTATAAAAAAGACATTTGCCTCATCAATGAAATCAAGCCATCTGATCTGGTTTTCTCTATTTTCTGAGTTTTATTGTAATATTCTGGGTTTTAATCTTCAGATCATCTGGTGCGCTTCACCTTTTGTGTTGATTTTAATTTCTTTGGGAAATTTTTCTATATCACTTGATATGAGAGAAGTATTCCTTGATTGGTATCTGTCCCAATGAAACAGTAATTCATTAAATAGTTTCTAGAACCATCGGTACTGGAAATTCCTGGCACACAACATTTCTAGTTCCCTCCGGCCATTTGCACAATGGACATAGTTAAGTTTCATCCCTGGAGTGAAGCGATACTAGCATCTCTAGAGTGGAGCAATACTAGCATCTCTCGAGTGGTACTAGCTTGAGTAGTAGCATATTTAGATTGGAGTGATACTAGCATCTGTAAACCTTAACATCCTTAAAAAATTCCTTTCTAACTACCCCATTTCCAAAGGAGAAAGCGAAGTGAAAGAACATAGTGTTTGTGGTGGAAAATGCCAATGCCAGATTATGGTATAGAAATAAGTGGAAGTATACTCACCGTTTTAGTGTTTATAGTGGGTTTTGTCTTGCATTGCAATAAATCGAGGAGAAAGATTTAAGAAAAGAGTGCCCCCAACAAATGATGCAATATAAGACTGTCCTAATTTAACTCTTGGATAAAGTGCAGACAACTCAATGATTATACTGCCAAATAGAACAAAGTCTCACGCCTTTACTCTATAAGAGATAACGAAAGCCACACAAAACTTCATTCAGAATATTGGGCAAGGGGGTTTTGGATCGGTCTTCTTTGGTAAATTGCAGGCATGTAAAGATGCAGCCATAAAGGATCTCTCCTTGTTTGGAGAACAAGGAGTTCAAGAATTCCTGAATGAGGTAATTAACAACTAACATGGTTTAATTTTTGTATCCAATCTAGTTATGTCTAATCATATTGACAGTTGTTAGGCTACTCTCAAGAGTCATCAGATAAAATGCAAATTATGTGTCACTAATAAAATTCATTCGTGGCTTCACTTGATAAGCAGGTTCATGTTCTTTCTAGAGTCCACCATAAGAAATTCTAATATACACCAACGTAATCGAACATGTCTCTTAGCAACATATTTACCATAAAGGCGATCCCTTAAGGACCCTTCGAACATGTGCTCATAGACTAGCATAAGTTCACTTGATGTCATTACTCGGATATTGTAATGAATCAAGTTAACTTATGATGGTCTATGAACACATGTCTGGAGGGTCCTTTATGTTAAAAATAATTAAAATGTACCTAGGCAAGTGTTTCTCATCACCTAGGCACCTAAGGGGCGAGAAAGTGCCTAATGTGGACCCTAGTCATTTAATTTGTGAGAGACAAATTAAAAGGTGATTTTTTGGACTTAGGGAAAGTGGGTAACTTAAGTGATTTTATCTCCACCGTTGATCTCATCCAATATCCACCATTGGATTGAGAGACTCTTCATCTTCCCTCATGAGGTCGATTAGGGTAGAGGGCGCACCCATTCTTGGGTTGTTCAACATTTTTGAGAGAAAAAGAAAAGAGGAGGTCAAGCTTGAGACAGAAGGCAACATTTGCAAAGCTAAGGCATGCATTTCAAGGCAACAAGCTAGCATGCATGTCAAGGCAGGGTATAACATTTAATGCAATTCGTACAGTACAAATTTCTAGAGGCCATACAGTCAATTTTATGCAAAGAAATCGAGGAGGACAAAAGCTAGAGTTCTTAGGAGGTTGGCATACATTCCAAGGAAGCTACAAAAGAATTTGTTTGCACATAAATCAACGTACCTGCTAGGAAAAATGTTCTATAAAGAAAATCCATACAATCCGTACAGATTTGGCACAAATTTCGAGGGCCATACAGTCCATCTTTTTCGAGGACAGTTTTCGAGGAGATTTGGCACGAATTTTGAGGTGTTGTTCCTTCTACATATTCCATACAAAAAAATCAGAAAAGGGCATAGAAATTGAGACATTTCAGAGCTGAGTTAAAGAGAATCATATTTATATCAACAAGTCAGGAAAGGGGGACATAAGTCACTTCACCGGACATAAATTTGATTTTTTATTTTATTTTCAGCAGAAAAGGGTCAATGGCTACCGGTTTGAGGGTTGAGGACAGACTTGATGGGGCAGTGAACTTTGGTGCTTGGAAGGAGAGGATGATCTTGTTGTTGCAAGAAAGTGAGTTATGGGATATTGCTGAGAACTCCACAACAAATCCAGTGAATGTACCCACAGATCCTACTCTTCTAGTAGCCTACACCAGGAAGAGTATCAAGCCTAAAAGAATCATCCTTGATGCCATCAAGGACCATTTGATCCCTCATGTGACAGGGAAGGTAAATGCCTATGAGATGTGGGAGTCCTTGACGAAGTTGTACCAGAGTACAAATGAAATCCGGAAAATGGTTTTGAGGGAAAAACTGAAAAGCATTAAAATGACCAAGGCTAAAAATGTGGTCACATATCTTACCAGGTTGACACAGGTGTGTTGGTGTATAAATATGTTCAATATATATCTTACACTCAATTAAATGTCAATCTGGGATTCGTAATCAATAGAGTTGATGCACTATATGTGCCGATAACAGATAGGTTCCTATGTTTGATGAGTATAGCATAAAGAAGAAACAATCAATACCAATACTTTGTTTTCACACTTCAAATATAACACTCTTCACACAATTCATAAATTAGAAAGAAAACTCATAAACAAACATATGATCTAAAGTTTTTGCTCAGGTAATGAATCTGTCCATTCAAAGGCTCATGAAATAAAAGAGATGGACTTTGCATCTATCCCCTTGTAGCAACTAAACTAATCGACAATTAACACTCTGTTTTAGGATATCCAAATGTTTCACACAACTTCAAACTTAGCAAAGAAAACTGATACTAAAACTTCTCAAGCAAAACAATCAATCAAAGGATTTTATCTTAAGCAACAAGTTTATTCATTCCAGGCTCATGAATTAAAGAGATTAATTTGAGAAGCTTGTCTCCTGTAGCAATCAAAACAGTAAACTGTAATCAATTTTCTGCACATAGTATTCAAAAAGAAATCACTCATAACTTAATCAATTCTAGAAGAAACTATTTGTCCCTGCACAAGAAACACTAGGGATATTAAGATTCTCCATTTAATGGTCCATGTAGGGTGAATGATGGGATCTTAACTGTTCCTATATTTGTAAAATGGAAACAAATGGTTAAGCACACAACTTAGGAAATGATTGTTCACACACACTTAGAATAATACACGCTCACTCAGAAATTATGAACATCTACATAATTATCACAAATTTATATTGCACATTATCAAATGTATGACTGGAATGCAATAGAAATGAATTATACTAACTGGTTTTACAATTAAACTATGAAACCGTTTCACTCACACACAAATAGAATTGCATTCACAAAATAATTACAAAGGAGCTTACCTTGGTTGGATCAGTGGGCCCTTGCCGTGCCAACAAGGAAGCTCAAAGAAACTTATAGAACGATAAACTTTACAAAACACACTGAATTGATGAATTTGTTAGGGTCATAACCCGCACATAGGTAGAACAATATATTCGGATGTAATAAAGGTCAATATTAATAAGGCCTTTCAATAAAATATAATAAGGCGGATGTAAGAAGACCTAATAGAAGCTTCTGCTTCTAGAAGGATCTTCCTCTAGATGCTTCTTTTTAGTATAAATAGGAGTTGAGGGTATCAGAACCCTAGCTTGGATATTATTGTAATAGAGCTCTACTCAACTGGATGTTGCCCCCTCGAAGAGGCCCGTGAACATTGCTTTCAGATTCAAAGTGTTATTTCTGTTGTTATTCTTATATCATTTAAGTGTTATTGTGGTGAATGTTCTGGTTATATTGTTGTTATTCTGCCATTACTAGCATTCTATTTTTGTTCTGCATACATTTTATATCTGGTATATTACAAGTGGTATTAGAGAACTTTCCTCGACAGAAAGTGTGGGTTAAATTTTTTTCAGGGTAGAGACATATTCTGGCGTCTTTAAGCCACAGAGATCTGTCGTTACGCGCATAAACCCGTAGTTGATGGATTCATACACGTAGGAAATACAAGTGGTACTTAAGTGCACATTTGTTGGCCACCCTTGTAACCCATGTTGGTACCCCTTCAAGTGGTAGCGCATCAGACAACACCTGTGTACAGATCGACCTAGATTACCTGAAGCCCTCTTTAGATAAACCGTTCGGCTGCCTGACTGCTATAGTGTCACCGAGAACAACAAACGGGAAGATACTCTCTAGTACCTGGGTAGTTGGGTAGTACGGCTAAGGGTACGATCTATCCTCCTTAGTTAGTGCCCTGAGATATTAGGCCGAGTACTACTATTGGACTCCGCACATATATCAAAGAGCTATAGCACAGGGCAAACCCTTGTTTGTAGAACCCTTCGATACCTAACCCTTAGGGA